>JAHWFP010137837.1:0-11427 GCA_023313725.1 Lithobius niger | reverse complement strand
CACCATCCAACACTCCTCGAAACAACAACAGCAGCAGCAGCAACACTTTTTGTAAGCTCTTGGCAGTATTTTTAAACATTCCATAAGCCTATCATTTTCACCAGTTAAGTAGAGCACATCAAACAGAAGTCCGTCCTGCCCGAGTTGCCTAGCGAGGAAGCAGACCGAGGCCTAAAGGGACTTGTACAACACTTTCTCTGAACTCGGAAGTGCACCACTGCCATCGCTTGTTCGCCATCCAATGAATGTGGTGCCGTTGCTTAACTGGATTACATGCAAATTCACTGCGTTCCGAGATGTCGTTATGCAGCCGGGCGTGAATAGTACCCACACCTGAGCGCCAGGCTTCGATCTGCCGAGTAGTCTCAACGCGAGGCAGGCCATTTTCCAGAGAGGTGCTTGTATATAGTTGGGAGTCCTGTGCCACTATCTCTTTCGTGAATTGTCCTGCTGACTTGGTTAGGAGTTTAATCTAACTGAATAGAATAAGGATAAGTTATGCAGAGGGTATGGGTGGGCCAGTATACTAATTCTAATTCGAATAGCCAAGCTGAGTTTGGTAAGAGGAGTTGAGTTAATGAGTATAGCACATCAAGATTTCGTGAACATAGTTTGTTTTTCAAAGTTTTTTTTTTTGATTTGTTCGGACTGCTGCATAACTTACTGCATGTGCTAATGTGTACAATTGGAAGAGAGAGGAATTGAGGCTTTGTGTTGCGCCGAGAGCTAGGTCATTAGCGCCAGCCTCAGTGACAGTGCAGTAGTCCGAGTTGCCATTGCACCACACATTACAGAGATTCTAAGCAAACTTCAAATCTATATCTTGTAATATGTCTGAACCTCATGTAAAGATTAAAATACCCCCGACAGGAGGACAGACTCATCGCCCAATTGACGCGCTAAGTCTCATGGAAGATGGAAACGGCGACGAACACCATCAAGATGGTGACAGTCTATAAGCGCATGACAGGATGTAAGTCTCTGGTGACACCAATGACATTCAGGAGGGGAATACCCCCCCCCCTCCTCTAAAGGAAGCAAAGTGTAAAATTGGTGGTGATCAATACGCAAATGGGCCGATACCTCTTCTTCTCGGCGACTGCAGCGACAAGCCGAATGCCATGCCTGGAAGTACCTTTAATAGCCCATGACTTACTGTCGTCTTGTTTCTCCCCCAAGGCGCTAAGCAGCATGCAACTTTAGGCGTAGAGTTGAAAAAGCGTTGCACTGGCATTTACGACAGCATTGATATCATATTGTGTACCGCTAGTGTCACATTGTTATAATGTTGGTACTGTGGATTAGCATTAAGGCCATGCCACACCGCACCGTTTTGTCTGGCATGTCCGTCGACTGATGCCTCAAATGTAGCCTGCGGGCACAACACAGAGCTTCCGTTGCGTCTCCGACTCGTTTCGAAAAATTGTATTTTCCTCCGGTTGACTGACGGTTAGGGTTGTCCGTCAGCCAATCAAAATGCTTAGCACCACACGTGTCTATCGCTTGGCGATGGAAACAAAGATGGCGGCTCCACACCCGTTCATCGAAAACTACCGTAAAATGAAAAGAATAATTCTAAAATTAAGTGTACATAACTAGTAGCAATACAAGCACTCGCCCAAATTGGTTTTAGTGGCACGAAAGACCCCAATTCAATGCGTACCTACGGTTTTGCATTTGGACGATTGCATTCCTTTTACTTGGGGGAGGTGGGAATAAAGGGGTCAGCAAGCGTTTTTGGCGGACAGGTGTGGCAGTGTTCTCTGTTTTTCAGCGTTGCTTTGCCGGAGACGGAGCCGGAGACGGTGACGTTGTGGTGTGTACGGTCCTTTATGCGGTTCTTAAAAGCATCATATCATTGTATTGTTGTGAACAGCATACCACTGTTGCAGTGTTGTACTATTGCACTACTTATTGAAGTATTATTCCTTTAGCTCTTTGTAACAATTGAATGGCAGTAGGTAATTGTTGTAGGTGTTCACACAGTATGTCATTTTAACGATACCGTCATGGTGGACCCGTCATTGCCATAATGTAAGGCGTTTTATTGCTTTTATTCATGTCTGAGGAAGGAATCACAGTTTTTAAAAATAATGGGTACCGATATACAAGTGGGTTTTTTTTAGTCTGTCCCTGTTTCTGATTTCGTGTTTTTAGTATCACATGCCCAAACATGTTTCAACACATGTGCCTTTCGCAGTATAGTTGTGCCGGGGGTATTCTGGGTAATCTATTCTGCATACATAAAGCAGCTGTTGGAAGCCTAGTTGTAGCCCTTGGGCCTTCGGATACAGCAGCAGCACCATTGCCTTCAGTCTGGCTTTGGCCTGATGCTGTCAGACGTTACACTGAAGCTCTCGCTTGTTCTCCACCTCGTTAAACTACATGCAATATGGCTGTCTGACTGCTGGCTATAGCAGAGCATTGCCCTGAAAAATTACCATCAGTAGGGCAAAGTCCCGTGTGGCATAATAAATGTTGGATACCTTCAACTACATCTGCGCCATCTTTCATCCTTCTACCTCCGACGTCAAGCCCAGCGTTAATTACTCCGTTGCATAATACTGCATCGACCACCGCATCATTTCATTACATCCTAAAACTCCCGTTGTAGCGTCCAAGGGAACTAGGCTGAGATCCTCTTCGAGAGAACTAGAATTCGCTTCCCGGTTTTAAGGTTACAACTTTTTTAAATGTTTGAGCTACTAGCTTTAATTTGCACCACTGGTGTATTGGTACGTCAAAAATGATAAAAACTTGGACAAGTAATCATATTTTCATTGGATTTGAGTTCGAGTACAAGTTGTATATTTGGCTCGGCACGAACTTTTCGAGTATCGCCACCCCTTGCAGACATTAGTAAAGTCTCGAAAGGTTTTCTAGTACTAAGTTGATTCTAAGGTCTCCTAATCTGTTGAGTATTGGTATTTGCACCACAGGAAACATCTTGACGTTTGTACGTCAAAATCGGTAAACAAAGTTGGCCAAGTAATCGTATTTTCACTGGATTTGAGTTCAAGTACAAGTTGTACAATCGTTTCGAGTATCGCACATCCTTTCCAGATGGCAATAAAGCCGCGAAAAGTCTTCTAGAACAAAGTCGATTTTAAGGTCTTCTAAATTATTGAGTATCGATGTTTGCACCACAGGAAACATCTTGGTGTGATGGTAAGTCAAAATCGGTAACAAAATTGGCAAAGTAATTGTATTTTCATTCTTGAGTTTGGGTAGAAGTTGCATACTCGGCTCGGCTCGAATTTTTCGAGTATCGCACACCCCTTGCAGATGGCAATAAATCGTCGAAAAGCCTTCCAGAACAAAGTTAATTTTAAGGTCTCTTAATGTATTGATCTATCCATATTAAATACAAGTTTCAAAAAATTAAGATATATTGATAATAATAACATATCAAACTGGCATTAATCAGATGTGTTATTTCAACGTCCAGACTGGCGTCATTCTCAATCCAAGGTTAAAATCTGCTGAATATCGTCAAAGCAATGCTTTTGATGATGCTTTTCATATTTAAACATTTGCTAGAAAATGATGCCGATCAGGGTGCCGAACTACACTTTTTTTTTACATTTTTTACTTACAGGGTTCGCACACAGCCTTGAATTCCTTGAAAAGCATTAAATTAAAAAACCGAAGATCCAAGGCTTGAAACATCTTGAAAATTGGAATGTTTGTTGTCAGAGCCTTGAACAGAGCCTTGTATTTTGTGAGTGTACTTTGTTTGGAATGACATTAATGCCATAACAGTAATGGTAATTTAGGTATAAAATTAACTAAATGAATAGAAATAGTGTGTCAGCCGAAGCCATTTCTTCTGACAAGTCCATTGCTTCACTCAGATTGAACTGTAGACAGAAAACAAAGAGAGGTGTACTGCAAGCACTTTTTTGAGAAGAGGCAGCTGAGCAAGTTCTGTTCCACTTGCTGTTAGTTGTTGTAGTCCTCCTTCCTCTTTGTCGATGGGTGGGAGGGGAGGGGGACATAACATTCGTCATTGTTTACGACAGTTTAGGTTCCTACTGAAACTAAGAACACAAGCTAATAATGGCAGCTGACAAAATACTGGAATTAAAACGTAATTATGATAGTCTACTGTGCAAAGTGCTTTGAAATTGGTTGTAAATTAACCGCTAAAAGCCTTGAAAATGGTTTCGTCCGTAATGCATGAACCTTGTACTTAAGACAAGTACGTTTTATTTTATTCATTAAAGTAAATGTTAGGAATTTTTTCTCCAATCATTCGCAGTGTTCTCACTGGAAGAGAATTTATAATTTTAGTTTGTTTGTGTGTCCGTACGTTGCTTTTTCCTGTCCCTACAAAAATCACTTTTTATTTTTTTTATTTTTACGTATTCCCTTTCTTGGAATGCATTAACGCAAACTTCCAAGTCGAAACATGTCACGTGGTTATAAAGATATTTCATCATTTACTATATTTTGATAACGTTCTTGGACCTTTACTTTATCTAAAGCTAACTGATGTTGCATTAAACTCCATTTCTAAGTTCACTACATCTTTTAGAAGGAGAAAGAAATCTAGAAAGGGTAGAGAAACCAATTCGTACCAAGATTCCTTCGATCATCATTGGGAGCCGAAATAAGAGGCTAGAATTCCATAGACATTGAACAATCATGATGGCCGCTTAAACTACCCTAACTAGACTCACTGCAGGGAACTTAAGCTAGATCCCCTCTCACAACCTGTTAAATTAGCATCCTTTCCCAATGTTAAAAAAATTCTAATCAATTATGAATTAAGAAAAATAACTTAAAATAATAAATGAAACACCCTATCAAGGGGTGCTGTATTAACACATTGTGACAGTATGTTCGAATATGCAAATTCTATGCTAAAGCATCTTGTTGATAGGGTTCTTCTATGTAGCTAAAAGAAATCAGAGGGGACGGTCGCCCATTTCGGTTTTATTTTATTTATTTTGTTTTATTTTTCGTTCGTAACAGTATTCATCTTGTGTGCCGAACACCCTATCAGACTGCCCCTTTAACACGTGAAGGTATCTGCGAAAGTGTACAGTATAAATCGAAGCACCTTTAAGAATTTTCTAGGTGGTGAAGATTAATGGAAAATGAATAAATTTGGAAAAAAAGTTGTGAAAGACATAAACATTCGAGTTACTAAGTTTAAAGCACCTTTTATGAGCCCGTGAATCCAATTCGTTTTTATTTCATTTCATTTGATTTCATTTATTTCATTTTTCAATTCGTAGCATCATTCACCTCGTGTGGCGAACAACCCTTTGACTTTCTTATTATCACGTAAAAGCATCTCAAAAGTGTAAATCCGAAACCGAGGTACCGAATCCGTAGGAATTTTCTAGGTTGATGCACGATGTGAGAGGGCAGGTCAGCACTGGGAACGAGGAACGAGGCACTGCCAACGGGTTAGCTTGAACAGAGCGAGAAAATACGTGACTGCCCTTCGGACGCACTGTAATCACAGTTCCCGAAACTACGATTAAGTCCTGAATGAAAGTGTGCGTCCGTCGCTCGGACATAGGTTCTCGATTAAAATCTCCGGACCAACCTACCGCACAGCCACCCACACAACAGCCAGCACCTCCTTTTCCCCCATCTAGTTAATTTTGTCAACAGGTTCATCGCTATTCCCTGGGCCAACTCTCATATCGACGAAAGGGATCGCGACACCTGGTCGCCATGCAGTCCACCACTCAGGAGACAGGGTTTCACGGCCACCGACTGAATTTTAAAGACACTCTCTTACTGACTACTCGGGTTTCGCAAACCAGGGGTGCATACAGAATACATACTTGGTTCGCGAATTGGCCCAGTGCGAAGATTGTTGAGCCACTGTTGAATGGCCTATTGTGTGTTTCAACGGTCTAAAGTGCTTCCCGCTCTTTTCCGAAAGTATATTGGCGACATCCTGGTGAAGATTAATGGAAAATGAATAAATTTGGAAAAAAAAAGTTGTGAAAGGCATAAACATTCGAGTTACTAAGTTTAAAGCACCATTTATGAGCCCGTGCTGACAAGAGCCGAATTTTCAACAAGGCCTGGGCCTAGCACCCCCACAATTAGGCCCTTAACCCTTGAATGAGGATGCAAAGTGCTACAAGTTTTAGCAGTTTAAAATTCACCAATAAATTATTTATTTATTTTAGTGTGTAAGTGATTTTACACAATTTGTAGGCCTCATATTTTAATGTACACACTAAGTAGACATTTGGGTAGAGGATTTTGCTAATGAAAAAACTTAATGATGGAGAATGGTGGCAAATTAAAACTCTTAAGGTACACAATTTCGAACAATTTTATAGTCACAGTTGGAAACACGACTGCCTTACCCCTACCCATCCATTTTTAACTTCCTCATGAATGTTATGAGAGAAAAAAGGGCATCTAAAGATGCGTGTACTATAATGGGGTCCCTAGTCACCCAAATCTGGCCCTGATGCTTACACCAATGCAATGCGAGCAGACGTCACCACGTTTACATTACTCAAATTGTCATGATGAAACTTGATTAATAGTCCTCTGCTTCACTGCCACCAATCAGAAGGCAGGAAGCCAATCGAGACTGAAGTGAGCACAGAACCGATTTAACGAAATCCTCCTTAATGTTAATAGTTTAGAGAAACTGGTAATTTTCTGCATTTTTTTGGACTGTTTTAGACTGTAAAAACACAACACTCCTTACGTTTTCCTGTTTTTGCTGTTTTATTTATGGGTTAGTATTTTACGCTATACGCTTTACACTCTAGGCAATACAAATTTTTACATCAAAGCCATTACTAAGGCTGGGGGTAGGAACCGAAACCGAACCCATCACCAACTGCGTGTCAATTGGGTGATGATTCTGCCCCTCCTGTCTGGGGTTTTTCAATTTTTGCAGGTGATACAGATACGATAAGGTCTAGATTTGGGTTTTTTTTAACATCTCCATAACGTGTGTCGGAGGTTGGAGCTAATAACCTAGCTGTCGACGCACCGTTAAACCTCAATTTAACCTCCCCTCCTTCCATTGCTCATTAAAAAAATTCATGTGAACACAAAGAGTGTGATTCTCTCTTCCCCACTACCATTAATGAATGAATGCAAAGAATAACAAACACGAATTTAAAAAAAAAAAGCTTGGTCAATTCTGGACCTTATCGGAACGCAAGTTTCTTTACGTCAGAAACACGTTACCGGGTAATATTTATGCGGCGTGTCGAAGAAAGCGAACCCACATGCGGAAATAATCTTGTAAAAAGTCCATTTTTAGTGCATCTTTGTTAGGATTAAAAGCGCAAAAGTCTGAATTCCACTCGATAATTTCCAAGGACGGTTCGCTGGCTTACATAATATGTATAGTTTCTCTTTTCAATGCAAAACAGCTGAAACATGTAGAAAAGGGAACGTCAACACTTAGGTTATTAAAATCAATATGAAAACGAATCTAGCCGAAATTTAACACAAAAATAGAGAAAGCTGAAATAACTGCAGACGAGCTTCGTCAATAACAAAATGTGTAAACATACCGAACTGCATGTTTGCAGACAATGTTTACGGGGATATCTAAAGAGGCTCTAATGATACTTTCCTGCCTAAGGCTACAATTTAATTGGCTAGCTCCTTCCAAGCAAAACTGCAATAAGCAACATGAACAAAGATTGTTAATTTTAACGATGTTAGGTCACTGAAAAGTGTTTATTTTAGGTCAAGCCACCACCATCAAACTGACCAAATCGAGTACGCCTTTGTAGTGTCTTGCACCTTAACAATTCAGCCCTTCTTCTGTGCCTAATATAAGTATTTCACCAACATTGTAAATAATTAATAGGTAGAGAATTCGGGTTTGTTTAAGGTCTCTGTAATGAGACGTAAACAAAATCGATACTCGCCGCCAGAAACGACTGTAAACCGTATAGATTTTGGTGGTCCTCGAAATTGAATTATTTACGGTGGTGTGAGGCCTAATTGCTGTTTATGCGAAGTGTAGAAAATATTTTAAACAAAACAAACCAAATGGTAAGAAAGTGAAACAGAAACAAACACCAACTATGCGGGGTCCGGTCTAAATCCTGACAGTCAAAATTCCAACAGATTAAAAAAATCCCGACAGTTATAAATCCCGACGGGTCAAAATCCTAGCAGTCGAAATCCCAATGGGTTAAATTTCCAACAGTCGAAATCCCGACAACTAAAAATCCAACTTATTAACTTCTAGTAATGATGTGTTTTTTTTTTCTTCTAATAAAACTGGTACAAGAAATACCGATATTGCCGAATGTGCCTGTAGTAAGTGCATTGGAGCTAGATTATTAGTGATAGGGAATACACTAGAGCCCTATTTTCCACCGTGCTGCAACGAACAGCTTGATACTGCCCGACCAAATCGATGCATTTTTTTGAGTGACGATTTTTAAAAAATGCGATTTTGTAGGAGAGCGTTTTACATGTAAAAAAAAAATATTTTTAGCTTCTTGTACAAAACATTTTTTTTTAAATATTACTTGTCGGCATTTTTAGCCAATCCTTATTTTTATCTTTTCCATTATTAACACTACACGTTTAAAATATAACAAATGCAAACTGTGATGCTACTTCTGCGTGGGCTTGATACAACTTTTTTATATATGTTTTTGAGTCGTCGGGATTTTGGCCTGTCCGGATTTAATTATCGGGATTTTTGACCTACTGGGAATTTATTGTCGAGATTTTAGTGTCGGTATTCTGACTTTCGGGATTTCTAAATGGGACCCAACGACGCGGCTACATAGCGGTAGCTACTCCAAATTCAAAGCCGCATTATACTCAAGAATCTATATCACCGCTTCTCTAAGTGAAATAAATACATATAGGTACGATTACTCCTCTCAAGTTTTCTAAACAGATTTTATTTATTTTTTTTCGTGGCGTTAAAGACTCACCTGTTTGGGAAAAAGACTAACAAATTGAAATTGGAAACGAACGCAAATTGATGGCTTTTTATTAGACGGAAATACAGTATCAGACGGTTCACATGGCTGTAAATTAAGCTAATGCCAAAAAAAAAAAATGGGAAAAACTTGTTTAAATTGAGGAGATCGTTTATTCCCGGATCTCTTAAATAAACTTGTTTTTATATTTCCGGGAATAACTTGTCGTTTATTCCCGGATCTCCATCGCTCTTTTCGTGCGTATGAGTACACATAATATTAAATAAAGCAACAGATGTGCACGTCAATAAACCCAGTATAATGCGACATTTGAGTCGGTCTCATAATAATTTGATTATTAATAATTGTTAAGGTCATCATAACGTGGAAATAATAAGTGAATTCTAAACACATGGATTCGCACCGAGCCGAGCCTCCGATTTCGATAGGTTTGGTCAAAAAGGGATCAAAACCGCATGCAACGATGGAGGGGGTGTGAGAGGTGCGAATAAAAAGTGGACATTTTGAAGTGCTCTTTCTGACTAACCCTTGCCTGGATTTGTCCAGGTGAAGACGGGGAGCGTGGCTTTCATACGAACCCGGTTTGAAACGAGCGGCTGCAGTGACTACCTATTTGGTGTACTCTACACTACCACCCACTTTCAGGTGATTTCCACTTCGTACTTCCACTTTTTTTTATTCATTTTAAATCATTTTTGGACGCTTAAGGTAATGGCGAAAACCATTTGTTTCTATCTAGTACCGTTCCGTAGGTGATGGGCTCACTTGTCTGCCAGTTCCGGCCACTTTTGGGCCACTTCCGCGTCATACTTCCGGTTTTATTTTATTCATTTTAACGTTTGGACGCTAACAGTAATAGTGAAAGCCGCTCGTCTTTTTGTGGTACCGTTCCATAGCTAATACGCGCACTTGGCCACTTCCGCACACTTTTGGGCCACTTCCTCACACTTTTGGGCCACTTCCGCTTCATACTTCCGGTTTTATTTTATTCATTTTAACGTTTGGACGCTAACTGTAATAGTGAAACCCGTTTGTCTTGTTGTGGTACCGTTCCATAGATAATGGGCGCACTCGGCCACTTCCACACACTTGTGGGCCACTTTCGTTTCATACTTAACGGTTTTTCTTATTCCTTTTAGCTAATTTTTGGACGCTGAGTCTATTGGTGAAAACCGTTTGTGTCTGGTACCGTTCCGGAGTTGAAAAAGGCGACGGACGGACAAAGTGGTTGCTATATATAGTCTTCCCAGTCGTTTCGGCTGTACAGAAGACTAAAACTATACTTTTTTATTTCCATTTGACAACGTAGTTCATTTGAAACGAAACGTCGTGCCACTTTCTGTGTTTCTGATGTACACATTATCGACTTTATTTAAAATTGTGATATCCAAGTTCGTTTTATGTTTGATTTTAAAGTTTAAACAGTGGCAGGAAGTTGAGGTACACAACGTGAAAATTGTGCTCTTTTTTTTTTAGCTGTTGTCTTTTTCAGTTTTAGAAAGAACAATAGCGACATTGTCCTTTTTAAAACGATCTCTGAAGTAAAATCGTGGATTACCGGGTTTCGCGCCAATCTCACAGCGACCACCATGCACTCCATCCTTCACAAGGACCTCTCATCTATCTCTTTTGAAGCGGCCACACGGTGCGGCCCCAAGAGTTTGAGATATCTCTACGGTGTGAGCGAAGGCGACTATAGAAAGAAGCCAACTCAACTGCGTGGAGGCACTTGCCGTCTGTAATATCACAGCGGCCGGTCGTCGGGCACCTTGGAAATATCAGCTTGAGGAACTCTCTCCGCCTCTGGTTTCCCCGCTTGGTAATGATGCCGGGTTGCAGTAGAACCAAGACAAGAAAGGGAAAAGATCTTCAAACTCGTAAGTCAAAGCGACGCAATCACCTTTTTCGTTCTTCCCGAAGCAGCGAGCAGCCCATGCGCCGTTGCCGGCCTCCAGCTAGACTGACTGACTGACATTCCGTCAGTATGGGGGGTTACTAGAAGAAAAATAAAAAGAGAAAGGGGGAAAAAAAAAGGGAAAAAGTCGAACGAATATCAGCCTAGTCTCTTTCCCAAACAAGTAACCCTAGGGGCTTTAGTGGGATATTTGCTGCCAAGAGGTCGACCCGACACAATTTCTTTGGGGCACAATAGGATGACATGAAAAAGCTGTTAGATATAACCAAGCCCTACAGAGGAGAATGAATACTGTGCCGCATCGTCGGTCCAAGGAGTCTTATTATAGTTTTTCTGCCGACGGACCGATATTCGCGTCTCTGTCGCTTTCTTCCTTTTTTCTCCATCTCTTGCCCCTTATTCTTTTCCCGAAGCGAACCGTGAGACTTAAAGGGTATGCCAGGATTTAAAACTTCGTATATATACTTGAAGAAGTAGGTGGAACAATGTTACCGTTGTGAAAAGTCCGTAAAAAAAAATGGTTCAGGGACAAAGCCATTCTTTAACACTTCTGTTCATTTGATTAAAACTTTACATTTTAGAAGTTTTAATCCA
>JAHWFP010137833.1:31592-66393 GCA_023313725.1 Lithobius niger | reverse complement strand
AAACGTAAGTGCATAAAGGTGGCTTACTGAACTACGTTATTTCTAGTGTATGATTTTCGCTGTTGGCTTAATTTCCAATTTTCCTTAATTTTCAATTTAAACATGTTGGTATATTTGCGCCCGGACTTCCGAAGACTGTGTGGCTGAAGAACTTTGCTACTCTTTGCTTTTATCATTTGACCATTTTGAACAAGACAAGAAAGGATTTAGTGTAGCCGAAAATTAAATTCTTAGTATTTCTTGTATGGTCTTGTGTTTTTTTTGCCCGGTCTGGGGGTGATCATTTTATTGGGATTATTCATTAACGTCAGGAAACCGCAATAATACGTTTTTTTGGAAGTGTTTGTATAAATTATAAGCTTAGTTTGACCCAAGGATTGGCTGTGCAACGTTTTCAGATGATATTCCATTGCCCCTTAATACAAATGCGCCACTCCTAGTAGTGAAATTTTACAGCAATGGATGTAATAATGTAGTTGTCGAAGCTTTTGTCTTCCGACAATCAGACACCAAGAACTACAAATTATTGCTTTTTCCATCTCAAGCACATACCTAATAGGGGAATGAAATCTGAAAGAAGTCTCTCAAATAAAAAATTCAGTTGACACTTTTGATAACTTTCACAGTGGAATTAATAAACAGTGGTGTACTCGGAGCGGCAAAAGAGAGGAACTTGCCCTCCCAAAACCAGAAACTACATTTTTTCTCCTGTCGTTTTCTAAACGTTCTTTTGTGCTAGTTTTTTGCTTCAAATAGGATAACATTGTTATAATTCATTTAGCGATTAATTCAGATAAAAAGAATTCAGTATGGTTAATGACTTTCTTAAAATAAGTTCCCACGACGTTTTAAAAACACTAAATACTGCAGAAGTGCATCAGCTTCTGGGCCCGTTTTCATAGCTTTGCCATTCCCAAACAAAATACATGGGTGTACCACTTTTGGTAAATGACAATGGACTAAAAAATTACTTTGGCCCTATCCTTTTCACTTGTCTGTAACTGATCAAACCACGAATTATTTGAGCGAAATGATATTTATCACCAATTCCAGCTGTATCAGCCATGGGCTACTGTTTTCTGCTCTTGTGCTTAAGCCTTACATGGTCTGCCAGACTCGGCTTGGAACTGAACATTTTGCCACACATCTCACAATGCCACTTTGGCCGTTTGTCCTTTGGAATATGCGTCAACACGTGAGCCTCAAGCGCTATGCGAGAATTGCAGCACTGGCCACACATGGTACACTTGAAACGTTCCAGATGCACGTTGACATGACCAAAGAGAGCACCCTGGTTGGCAAACTGCCTGTAGCACTTGCTGCACTCAAACTTCTTACTACTGGAATAACTGGCAACTGGTAGCATATCTAGAACAAAAAATACAAGAATCGAGATCAGTGTTCTGCAATATCCAAAAACTGTGCATAATGTGCAAAATACTGTTTAATGCATGCATGAAATAGTATTTTGCCATAGGAATCATATAAAAAACCAAAACTTGTAAAGCGATCATCAAGTTGAGAATGAAGGCCTGCAAAGAATATCACCAACCGAAACATTCGCCAAGTTCGATCCCACTGACTCTAAGGTTAAACGAAATATGTTACTCTCGTTATCAGCGTCAAAGATTTTCAGTCAGTGTCTGAATTATTAGTTGCTAGGATGGAACTTGGCGAGAGTTTTTGTCTGTTGATATCCCTCCTTTGAAGGCCTGAACCATTCTATGCTTCACGGCCTCTTTACCAGTTTTGGTTTTTGATATGATATCGCTTCTTTTTTTTCTGCAGATATCACTTAATTTTTTTTTTCAATAGGAGTTAAAACAAATAGTTAAGACCAGGACCACTTTTTTTTTATTTACTGGTCGGTTTCTAATCATTATTAATTTCTGATGCCTGCCCACAGAGTACTAATAACACGATTAAACGGTCAATGGTGGCCATTTATTTATCTTTCTACAATCGTGCAAACAACTTCACATGTAAATGCCAATACTTCGCATTTGTTGTTTTTGGTTTATTTAATTTAAGTTGTGGCTATGCAATGGTAATTTTTGTGTGGTAGTCGTTTTTGCTTTTGCCAGATTTTTTAACATAGGTATGTTTATTGCCATTGTGGTATTTTAGTTGTCACTCGCCAAATATTCAAAAAGAGAAATAACAGTGCATTGAGTTGATAAATTAAGGTGCTTGTTTATTTAAATATTCACGAACCAAGATTTTATTTAAAATCATGGTTCATGCTGTGGTCACATACGTTTGAGCCGATGACGATGCACGCGTCCGACAATACTAACAATGGTTTACTTATGTACCCGCTCATACTGTTCCCATGACACACTTAGTTCGCAAACGGGTGTGGCAGTCATACTTATCATACAACCAATTTCGTGCCTGAACTTTGTCCCAATACTTCACTATAAGACCAATGTTCCTATGGAAATTAAAATGGGAGTTGCGGACTACCCAGCATGTGATTACCTAGCCACACATTTCCAAAGTTATTGATGACAATATTTTGCACTGAATAAGTCAGTAATTTTTTTCAGATGGGTAGTTGCTCTTGGTTTCAACCATATTCCAGCTTTTATACCGCTCTGTTATTTTCACCCAAATCTCGAAAATGTTCTAAACTTTTCCAAGTAGACTACCACTGTGTTGTCACAATGTATTACTACATTGTCCTCTACAACTGAAAGCTGATGACTGAGGCTTTACTTGGCACGACATGTTTACGTGTGCAATCACAAATAAAGCAGAAATCACCAGCATACGCAAAATAACTTTAAAACAAATAGTAAACACGCACAAAAATAACAACAGTTTGAACGTTAATAAGCACATTATTTATTTATTTTAATAACTGAGTTCATTAAAAACAAAAGTGGTGCGTCAGAATTAGCCTTACCAATCTATCACTGACTGCTAGCTCTTACCAAGCACGATTTTATTAGTTCCTGAATTTTATAATTTCTTGGTGCTTCATTTCAAAGGGCACTAAAAAGATTAAAATAAAATCGCTATTTTATTTATTTATTTATTTACTTACTGTCCTTTGAAATGCGACCACAGGAGAATTTTTAGGTGAAAATTATTTAGGGGTTGATAAAATTGGGCTTCGTGAGAACTGGTTGTCAGCCAGATTTGCGTAAGAATATTGGAATCATAACAATAGCAATCACTGCCAGTCGTCTGTTTTAATTTCACTAAATCATATCACTAAATACATCGCATAATCATATCACTAGATCATTAAAACCACCAAAACAACGTTTCGGTCAAATACAATTGACTACAGTTGACTAAATTGACTAAAATATGTCTACATGGACAAGGTAAAATGATCTGCATTAATTACCCATGTAAGTATGATAAAAACCAAATTGTAGTTACAATTGTAATGTTTAACATGGTTCTCTGTGGAATTACTCAACTTGTTCAACAACTGGTTACATAAGGTCATTGCTCCAACTTCGAAATGTTGGCAGAACTCCGTTAGGTTACCAAGAAATGGTGAGGAACAACGGGAAATTTAACTCGCGGCTACTTAAGAGATGCTATGTTACGTAAAGCTATTTGTAGAGTAAGTTGTCGTTCAGACTGCTGCAGAAACAACACTGACTTGGTGCAGTTCTCCTACAAGCCGAAGTATTTACATAGCAGTTGAAAATAGTATTCTTGCCTAGTTTTTACTTCTGGCGTGTGGCGTATTGTACAAGCACGACCTGAAAAACTACAGGAACAAACTTCACGAGGAACGAAAAATCAGAAAATTGAAATCAATTATTGTTTAACCCAATTAAGGTTAAATTTAATAGGAAATTTCCAATATGCTGTTAAGAAGTTTTAAGCCTGTTCATCCAGACGCGATCTCAAAAAAAGAATGTGTGCTGAACCCGATAAACAGTAAATAAAATTAAAAATAAAATTAATTAATTAATTAAAATTAATATAATAATTTTAAAAAACGTTATTACTGTAACATGGTTTTATGGCTTTCAAGACCTTTTTTCAACTCTGGTATTGAATTAAAGGATGTTTCAATCTAAAAAAAATAAAATAAACAGCAGTCAACCAGGCAGCATAACTAACTTTTATTAGCAACATTTTTTTTTTATTTGGTGCACATACTCTTCAGTAAATCACAACTAAATCCTGTTAGCACTTTGCTAGTTAATAAATCCAAGCATAAGATAAGAAACAGCCGCTGTTTCAACAAGAACACAAAGAGGAACTTCCTCATATTAGTGGGATTTGCTATTGACCACTCCAATGGATTCAAGCTTCAGGTAGGTAAAGATGTCGTCTTTCTGTCTACTGTGTCAGACAAAATATACTATACGAAATTTGTATTGCTGTGAAGCTGTTTGTCCACTTTCATATGTAAAAAGCAATGGTCCATTGGATAGTACTTAACTTAGAACACTAAAAGTGCTGATCGTAAACAAACATTTAACCCGACCAGAACTTAACTTCGGACTGATTTTATGACTCTTTAATGAGGATATTTTCGGCCGAACATAATAAATTTTTTTTTTCACGTGAAGTTGATAGATTTTTCTTTCATCTTTCATTTTTTAGGTACTTGCTTGAGTTTGTTGTACAACAGTTCATTTTCCATATTTGATAATTGGTTTGTGCTTGATTTAAATTAAGATGTGACTTTGACTTTAATAAACCAATTTTTATTTTTTTCAGTGTTTCAAATGATATGATCGCATGCAATTTTATGTTTAACACTGCAAGTACTTTCTTTGACTGCAAGTGTTTTTACATTATTTGACAATGATTGCATTAGCTTCTCTATGTAACGCAGTTTGTGAGCAGGAGTCAGCAGCCATTTTGGGGCCTTTTTCTACTTTTGCCTTTTCTGTGGCAATACATTTTGTTCAGTACAGTTCAGTTCAACTGAAAAAACTAGCCATCCATAGTCACTAACTCACAAAAGTGTTAAAAGTTAACAATTTTCAACAATGTTTAGCGTCAGATTTCTCAATGAATGTTACTTCAAAGACGATAAAGAAAAATTTTTTTAGTTGGCCTGTTGCTCTCGATTTTTCCCAAATTCTAGCGTCACACCATATTTTATATTTGCCCATAGCCGTGAATGTGCGAAAGTGTTCTCCAAAATATTAGACGTTAACGCTATGTTGATGTTCCTGTATTCGTATGTTCTAGACGGTTGAATGCTGATGATTGTTGCCGCATCTGGATGTATAGATTCACTTATTGTTTTCTGATACTTACCAAGTTAAAACATTTTGAAGCTGTAGCTATCCAGTAAGCCAAAAGTGCATAGAGAACAAGCCATCAATGATGTCTGCGGGGTAATCGGTTGATTCGTGGTGACATGTTTAGTCTTAAAGAATTGAATTCACCTCATTATTCTTCACGTAAATTTTATTACAGAATTCCAATTTGGCAGCGCAATTTACATTAGCTCTTGATGTACAAAACAGTATTTTGGCATAGAACCAGCGTAATACATTATCTTACATAGAATTTATAAATCTGGTGATGATATTAGAAGTCCCGAAAATTCATCCATCTGACTTTCTTTAACAATCTGGATAAAAATGTTGCAACTGTAATTGATGCTCGTTCAAATCTTCCTTCAATTCGAAAATCTGCCTACAAATCAAACATGTAAAACATTTTCGCCTTGCTTGGAATGGAAGGTGGGTGCGCGAATGGTTTTCCAAATTCGCAGCTGAATTTAAGCATTTTCCACAAGTCTGGCATTTGTAACGTCCACGGTGAATATCCAAATGCTTGACGAGACCATTTGGTGAAGTGAAAGTCTTTCCACATTCCATACATTGATAATTCCGTTCTGAAATAAACACAGAACAAAGTGAGGTGAGCACATCAAGTTACAAATAAAAGTGACATTAACTAAAACAGCCCTGTAAGAACTGTATTGCAATATAAGTTTTAAAAAATTGTTGCATGTCAGAATTGCAAGACTACGGCTGTAAAATAATCACAAAATGGAAATAATTTTCCTGTAGAAAGTAGAAACGTTTTAGAAGATTTTTACCATCTTTTTCAGCATACGAAACAAAACCAGTCCTAATTACAAATCATACCAGTCCATCAAACTACACTAACCAATCAACCAACAAACACCGATCTACTTCCTACTTAACCTTGCTCCTGGCTGTCGACGTGCCATTAAGCCTCAAACAACCCACGCCAAGACAAAAAAAAACAGGTCCTTTTCTAAAGAAAATTTAATTCTGCAATGGATAATGCCCGAAAATCACTGGTTTTTCATAAACAATGCATAAGGGCATGCAGCACCTGCGGGCTGTCGTTTTGGAATGGCCAAGGTTTGAGGGCATTTTCTGACTGAATCTCCACCCGCTATTCGCTCACACACACTAAAACTGAGTAAAGAAAAACGTGTTCCTCTTTTATTTTGCTTGTAAATGGGATTATCCGAATTTTCGATCATCCAAGCACCCTTCGGTCCCAGTTAGGATAATCAATGTTCTACTGTACAAGGTCGTGTATGTTGTCTATGCGGCGTGCTGACGATCGGTCGTTTCGGGAGCTGAGTAGATAGTTGCTGATGTGTAGAGGAAGGATGGCAATCCCTTAGCCAGGATGATGTTGGGAATCCCAATTCTTGGCGACAAAAGGAAGCATCGAGTAGGTGGCACTCCTGACTGTCATAAACATAACTAACTGAGGAGTGTATTCCTTCCACTATTCCATGAAACAGTTAAATTTGATTTCCATGAAACAGTGTCAATTTGCCACGCTCCAAATGGCCTGTTGTAACGAAAAGTACAACAAATTTAGCTTTGTTAGGTGAACAGGTAATTTCTCATTTCCGTTCTTTGCCAAAGGAGAACTTCACAACTGAGCAACATTGCTTAAGCAAGACCCATTTAAAATACGTCCCAAGTGGCCTTTTGTTATGATGTTTTCGTTGTTGTTTGATGGGGCAGTTTCCTGATTTCCCTTGTTTGCTGGAAGGCCATATCGTATTGGAGCTAGAAGGCAATGAAACCAGTAAGTTTCATCATTATGCGCATATACTTCCTGGCGGTAGCAAGCTTATTGTCGCAATATTCGAAAATCACTGTCAAATAAAGCACTACAGATAAAACGCTATGATCAGAACCAACTTGCAACCGTTTCATTGTTTTTTTTTCTCGTTTGAAAAATGTGTGTCATTCTTCTAATAAAGTACCGCTTCAGGTTGCGATGGCAAAAAAAATATTGTGAAGACTATCGTTACCTCCGGGACATACACTGGTACAAGCGGTTATTCAGTGTATATAGCTTTTGTTCTTAGAAGTCCTAATCAAAGAAAGGTTTTTCATGCCATTTTTGGAAATCATGTTGCATATTCACCAATTTGGTGCTGCAGTGACGTTTCAATGTATTGTTTCCAAGAAAAACACAAATAAGAAACATGTAGCAAACATACAAAAAAACTATAAGCACTAAAACAGTAATAAACAGTATAATAAGTATAAACAGTATAATAAGTAGTACTGTTGTTGTAAATATTGTGCATGTAATGCTTTCTTTAGTTCTTAAAAGCGTACAGTAATTTTCTATGCCCGCTGTATTTCATGTGAGGAAAAATACCAAATCTATATGAATGGTTAAAAAATGCGTTATGTATTGTTAAAAAAAGACCCTCAAGCTCGACGCATAAAACGTTTAAAACACTGGTGCCTAATATTTCGGAGCAATATGGTGGTTGGCTCCATTTTCAAAGGTTAAAAACCTAAAAACTCACACACTCAATAACCATCTTACCAGGTCGCCACGTTGAATAAAGTGCAGCACTTTATTCAACATGGCGACCGGGTAAGGTGGTTATTGAGTGTGTGAGTTTTTAGGTTTTTAACCTTTGAAAATGGAGCCAATCACCATATTGCTCCGAAATATTAGGCACCAGTGTTTTAAACGTTTTATGCGTCGAGCTTGAGGGTCTTTTTTTAACAATACCAAATCTCAGCAAACCTGCAGAGCAATATATTTTGGGTGTAAGTTGTAAAAAGGATGTTAAAACATACACAGAAAGTGGCCACACAATGCAACAACCAAAGTAGGTGAAAATCGAAGCTGGCGGCCATAAATGGCTTGAATGATCTTATTGATTTCAACCCTACGGATCTTTTCTGGTTTACCTTCACTCATGACTTTCGCACACAAAATCAAATACCAGACATCACTTTTTATCTTTGTAAATCTCTTACACCCGTGCTCCTCCACCATACTGTAGGACCAAATTGGCTGTGTCAGTATGGGTCAGTGGTAGGACCTTGGCTTTTGATTTCAAAGGTCCCGGGTTCGATTCCCGCTGAAGCAGTCTGACATACAAGACCAAAAGGCAACGTCAATAGGTTTGCATCCGTATTTATTAAATCCTCTGCCTGCTATGGAAGAGAATTCCACGCTGCGATTACTTTTATCGTAGCAGTGTTTCCTTTAGCATTGTTACAGCAGCGATAACAATGACATGATGTTTCTTGCCATTGAGTGTCGTGTTGTTTTGTTGTCTATTGTTGGTCTTCACTTGTGTTTCTCTGGTTTGACTGGATATATTTGTTGTTGAGGTGAAACGTGGGTATCTTTCAGGCAAGCCCAGGCATCATGTAAAATAAAAGTATTTCCTTTCAAACATTGCGTCGGTGATGATTTCGTTGGATTCCGTGAAGATTCCAGGGCCTCATCTCATCATTTACTCTTTAATTTAATGTTTTAATCAATTAAAGCATACACAGCGAGTATGCCAGTAAAGCATACACAGCGAGTGGAAGATGGCTAGGTTTCCACTAAAAAGGTCTGCACTTGGTTAGTTAGCATCACAGGCTTCTCCTAGGAAAGACGTATAGCTAAAAATTTGATCAAGATTTTTATGAACTGTTTAGTATTTGCAATTAATGGTATTTTGCTGATAATGTTATTTCATCAGCAGTGTTCTTAATTTTTTTTAATGTTAAAATGTAGCAATGTACGTTACAAATGTGAGGTGGCTGTGGATATTGTGTGAAATGAACTAAATGACCAACTGACCAAAAAAAAATGATGACTACTGAAGGAGCATTAGAATGTGAGAATATTAGTTTGTGACATTCTCTAGTTGATGGGTCTGGAAGCGACTTTGCTATTATCCCATTGCCAGTTAGCAGTCAGATTAGCTTACCAGTGACTGAGGTCTCACAGTTTCGACCCCACACGTTTTACTGAAGCACGTTGATTACTGAACGTTGAAAATCTCTATCGAGCTGTTCTTATTCATTCAAAAGTATGAATGCAATAAAATATACCAGGGCAAACAATTTTATATAAAATGACTACTATACTTTTTCACTTAAAATTGTAGGGTAATTTAAATCAAGGCATTTAAAGACAGTGCATGTTTACTGAAAGCATGTCCGGATTTTGAGTATTCTAGGGATTTTATTATTCTGAATAACACAACACCACATATTGTGATATTCAAAACTGGAGGAGCTGATGATGATTGTGCAGCATTAAGACTTTATGTGGAAAAACGTTGATATTAACAAAGAATTCGTAGTCACCGCTACCTACTTTATCTGTTACATTTAGTCGGCCAGATAGAAAGAATAATGGTCACGAAACTTTTTTCTTTATTGTCAACTGAAATGCAGAAAACAAATTGCCTCTTAAACAATCATTTTCTTCTTGACGGAAAATAAAATTGTAACACAATAAATAATTGATTATCTTGTGAATTTCGTCAGTATTTGTTTAAAACAGTAGCAAAGAAAATAGAAAAGACGAGGAATGTATTATTTACGAAGTCAAAAAAAACCTTATCACCAAAATACGTTCTGCCCAGATATATGTGGGTGTTCTTATGTTTTTTTTCAAAATTATTACGCAAAAACAAATATCAGTCACTAATGTTACAAGATGACCAGTGTGAGCGCATTAAATTTATAATTCACAGCACCTAATTATTGGCTGGATAATTTTGAAAAGAGTTCTCTTTAAAACAGAAATTGGGTAGGTTCATACTAGTGAATTTAAACTGAAGCACTACGGAAAAGTGAAGTTAAACACTCGATATTTCTCTCGTAATTGCACGAACTTTTCAAGAGGACGACAATAAATATTGTTTAACGTAAGCAATGGTCGAAGTGAGTTCATATTAATAGCACTAACTGAGCACCACGGTCTCATACAGGTGGCATGGGATCGAATTGTACAAGGTGATATTGGTCCTGTGATTGTGTCTGATTTTGGTCTATTTGGTCAGTCACAGCGACACTTGTCACACTTCCATCCACATAATGCCTATACAAGTCATAGAGTTGCATATATGGACATATTATGAATGTTTTTCCTCTGTGAACAAACATTGACTATTGCATATCTTGAATAATATTTTTTCGTATATTTTATAAACTGAAAAAAGCACAAATTAAGCACGGAAAGAGTTCATATTGATCAGGAGGTAAGTTAGGTGCGGTGGTCCATTAGGTGCTTTTAACTTGTTCACTGATTCCAATAACGCAAACTTTCTTTCACTTGCCAAATCCCTTGATGTTTACTTCCACCGATGAGTTCGTAATTCAGCAGGATGCTTCTTCCTGAGATGATTCCACCGACTTCTGGGGGAACTAAACTTGAAGCCACAAACGCTGCAAGGAAAGGTATCACGCTGATCGGGAGGGAGATGAGTCAAAGAATGTAACCAGAGGTCCTCGTTCTTCCCGAAACACTTGGCGCAAGTAGCACACTTGTAGCGTTCGCGGTGAATGTTGCCATGACGAATCAGGGTGGAGTAGCTTGAGAAGCCATGCCCACAAATACTGCAGTTGAACACCATTTCACCTTGCGTTGTTTGGCTTGAGCTGTAACCTGTTTCAAAAGAACAAAATCCAATGTTACAATTCCATGGTAATATACATTTTGCTAGCAAAAGTTGAAAGAAAGGTGTTATGAACCGTTCGGTGACATGCCAAATGCTCTGATATCAACGTTCTGCCAATACATACTAACAAGTGAGTACATAGATCATTATTACAATACATTTTTCCGGTTCAAAGGGTTCCTGAGTGGCCGTTGGTTTACTCTCTTATAGCACAGAGGTATCAGATCAGAAGTAATGAAGAACTGGGAGTAAAGAACTCCTTGATCTTGAACTCCTTGAGAACAAAAAGATGTTAAAGGGCAATTACATCCATTTTGACATACATGTTTGACTTTTGGATCACTTACACAATAACTAAACAGAAGAATTGCGGTAAGAATACGTTACGTACGTCCGATACAACAATTTAATTATTGCAAATTCCATTATAGCAAATTCCACCCCGACCTATCAGCCAGATTATAATGACAGACCATGCACACAGCCTTCTTCAGCAGCTATGGCATTTATTCCAATATATTTCTAAGTCTGTCAGCTCTGTAATTCTTAGAAGACGGCGAAATTTGGCTTCGTGGTCGTGAAGACAAGAAATAAAAAGTCAGCCCCAGACTGGCAATGAAAGAACCACGGTAGACAGCCAGCAAACAGTAAAATATTCAGCAGTTTATTCCTGCCTTGATCACCTAACGAATGAATATACAATGAGATGATGCTCCCCATAAAACATAAAAAAGCTTATCTAACTTGTACTTACTACACACTTTCTCAGAAAAATTAATAAACACAAAAAACATAAAAACAAAAGCTGCATCAAACGTGGCAGTCATCACGTCTCCATCTTGAGCAGTGTCAACAAATCTACAGTTGCATCATAGGAAATGTTTTAGAAATTTTGTACCATTTTTCCATGTTGGGTAAATGATAAATTGTGTTGTGTTGTGATCAAGGCAGGAATAAACTGCTGAAAATTTTACTGTTTGCTGGATGTCTACCGTGGTTCTTTCATTGCCAGTCTGGGGCTGACTTTTTATTTCTTGTCTTCACGACCACGAAGCCAAATTTCGCCGTCTTCTAAGAATTACAGGGCTGACAGACTTAGA
The DNA here is from genome assembly GCA_023313725.1 of Lithobius niger. Classification (NCBI taxonomy): domain Eukaryota; kingdom Metazoa; phylum Arthropoda; class Chilopoda; order Lithobiomorpha; family Lithobiidae; genus Lithobius; species Lithobius niger. The sequence goes on along the minus strand of JAHWFP010137833.1, from coordinate 54,420 downwards.
AATATATTGGAATAAATGCCATAGCTGCTGAAGAAGGCTGTGTGCATGGTCTGTCATTATAATCTGGCTGATAGGTCGGGGTGGAATTTGCTAGGGTCTCATTTTCAGTTAGTGATCTGATTACTAATACACCTGTTAAATTTTTCAAAAGCAATTATGCTGATATTGGAAGGTGGGAGCTAGTATTTTACTAAAATACATTAAAACTTAACGTTTTAAACTCATTCCAACTTGTTCCTACTCATGCAACAAGCACACATCCAAGTCCTATCAATGTTTCAAACTTCTCTGTCCAATTTTTAACTCGACCTAGCATAATTACTTGACTCGTGACTTACTAGTCTTGTCTACATTTATTTCACTTACTCTTTTTATGACGTTGAAATACACTGAAACGTTGATTTTAATGTATTTTTGTGCACTTACTGACTTTTACTTTGCAACGTACTATACACATAAGCGGGAGTTGTAAGTAGTGTAATGCTGATTCCACGACAAAATGACTAATTAACGGAACAGCAAAAGAAGAAAGAGAACCTTACATGGTCACGTCCCGTTTCGCCAAATCCCGTTTCGCCAAAATGAAAGCAGATTAACAGCTTTTGCATCAGAGGACAGTCCCGTTTCACAAATACCGTTCACGAAATTTTAGGCACACGAAACAGTTAAAACATTTAAACACGAACATTTATAACATGATAATGGTCAGATAAGGGTCAAACACCCGTTTTGCAGAATCCCTTTTTGTAGAATAACTTGTTTCAAATTACGTGCCTCCCTCACGATCCCGCGCTCACTGCGGCTAAACACATAACATCAGAAACCGCAACTGATCACAAATTACTTCCAATTAGGCATGCCTCTTTAACTTCTGTGATGTTAAATTTTTGAAGAATAATTTGATTCTGCGAAACGGGATTTTGCAAAACGGAAATTCCCGTTTGAGAAAGGATAACCATCATGTGTATAACTAACTATTCTTAAAAGAGAACGTTGGCTTTGACCTAGTGACCACCAAGTATTCTAAACAATATTTAAAGAACACGTTTTTCAGTTTGTTTTACCAGTTTTCAAAATGCTAATAAAACAATAATTGGTCTTATTCTACCAATGTTTGCCTTTTAAAACTCCATTACATAGAAATGAAGTATTAAGTTTCGTGAACGTAAAATTTTGTAGAATTCGTTTTGGCGAAACGGGATTTGGCGAAAAGGGATTGGCCCCTGAGGGTTAAGCTGTTAATCTGCTTTTATTTTTGGGAAACGGGATTTGGTGAAACGGGAGTTCACCTCTTATATACGGGAAGAAGGATTAGTGCCACGGCCTCACCTACTCAGGTGACTGTATAATTAGATGAACAGCAGTATAGCTTATAACAATCACCCAGATCTCTCGCCACAGCTAAGCCGCCACACTTTTTGTAACACGGTACTTCATTTTAATTAGAAATCAGAATTTTCGACGACCAAAGCTGTATATTTTTTGGGGTGTAAGTTTAAAAAAATATTTAAAGGCTGTGTATGTTTACTAAAACCGTATGCAGGCTTCGATTACTGTATGTTCGTCCAGTAATTTACTGTTTAAAATAGGATCACACCATCATGAAGTAACGCATAATTCATAACAAGAAGCATCGGTCGGAATGAGGTTCGTCCAGTAACGACCCTGTGGGCAGAAAGTGTTTGTTTTAACAAATAAATCCAGTTTGTCACATCTACCTACTAAAATATTATATTAATTTTGTGCATGCTCAAAGGTAAAACTCAGGGACAAAATTGTCTAATACCAACTCAAATTGCATAGAATAATAAGAGTTGACTGAATACAACAATTTCTTTTTCACTGAAATTATAATTTCAAAACTATTGTATTTCAAAACTATTGTAATAATATTTACATGCATGTTTCGTCAATATGCGTAAAAAAATACATAAAAAATAGAAAAGAATGGTTAGGTGTTGCCGATGATGTCAAAGAAGGGTCATAACAAACAAACACGTTCTAATATGCAGAATAATAGAAATAATAAATACAAGCTACATTATAATTGGACAGCAGGTTTAAAGTGGTAGCTTTGGGAACCTTCATCTCAAAATGGCTGAAATGCCTATCGTTTAAATTTAATAATTGATTCTGGAAACAATTTCATACCTTCAACGACTGATCGGATTTAAACGAGACACAATTTCAAGACAAATAACTCAAATAAATGAAGTAGTCTGATAGAATTTAAAAAAATTCAAGCTAATGAAGCAATTGATAATGTTCTCAAGTTTTCAACCAAACGAACAATAATACAACCCATACTACCAAAATATTTGTTGCGCAACACTCACCTATAAAAATATATTTGGTCTTAAAACATTAAATAGTTTCTTTACTAAAGAGAATGATTTAAATGTGAAACTTAACAGATAAATGTTAATTCTTGATGCGTAACACCGAAAATAGGCATCATCCAATAAACAAAGCGACACACTCAAGCCACTGTTAACAGCTACAAATGACAAGAGAGCAGCACTATTTCCGAAAAAATTCACGTACCGAATTGAGTTTGGAAATTCAACCCAGATTGGCCGCTAATGTACTAGACTACTTGCTAATTCAACACTATCATGATTACTATTAATTACTGTGAGCAAATACATTAATTTGTTAGTCAATCAGTATTTTTAAGAAGGCGCCACCTGACTAACAAAAAAAAAACAAGCAGACTTACAATCACAATATTTAAATTTTTAACCCGTAAAACCTATTCGGCTTGGTCACTTAACGACAAAGTACAACAGCAAGGAGTATGCACCTACACACAAAAAAAACACTATCCCTTGGTAATTTCAAACTTAAAATCGTAAAATAATAGAACGAAGAGCACCCCACATTAGTGTATTAACGGAACCGCCACCATGAAAGTATTTACTATTCCATTACGTAATTTTCAAGATGGGGGGGGGGATTGAGGCTTAATGGCGCGTCGACAGCTGTGTTTCAAGATGGCGGAACAGTGAATGTACATGTACCTATGAGATAGTATCTTTTTTTATAGGCGTGTGTAGGTTCATACTCATTGCTGTTGTGTCATGTTTTAGGTGACCAAGACCCACAGGTTTTTTTACGGGTCGCAAATTAAAATATTGTATTAATGTGTCTGCTGATAGGTTTTCGCCAGTCAACTTCCCATATGAATTTACATCAGTATATGATCGGACTCAAGTGCATGTTAGTGTGTTTTGACTCAAGTGGTCTAGTGTGTTGGATGCCTAACCTAAAGACCTGGGTTTAATTCCACGACTCATGATGGCACGCAAATTTTTTTTCGTAATTATTGCTGCTCACTTGTCATGCCTAGCTTTTAACAACGATGGTGCCATTGCATTTTTTTGTTTAGTACTAATATTAGTACTAAATATTGAGTCCTGGACACAATCTCGAAAATCCAATTCTCGAAAGCCAAAACCTCGAACCCCCTACCTCGAAAGCCACAATCTCGAAGATCCTAAATCTCAAAAATCCAGAATCTCGAATCTCGAAAATTTCGACTTTTTTTTACTGCGAAAAAAATTCTAATTTAATAAACTTCTACAAAATGGCCCGAAAGCATTTGAAAACTTCAAAGGAATCAAATAGTAAAACTCGAAAAACCTCTAAAACTTCAACCCAAAACTAAGGCTATTTCGCGGAAAGTCGTTAGTAAATAAATAATTACGTTTTTTTCTTCGAGATTTTGTCCAAGATTTTGTCCTTGTAGTTAGTCCACTAGGAAGGAGCACCCACATAATTATTTACTTTAATGTAGTTCGTGTAGGGAAGGAAGGTTAATGTTAGGATGGCAGAGTTTGTCCATAGCCACAAAGCGAACAACGAGTTTTTTTTTTTAGGATTTTTAGGATTTTGTTTTAAATTTTAAATAATGAAATATTAATCAGTGAAATTTTAAACATTGCGATTTTATATTTTTTTGAGATTCTTTCATTCGAGATTTGTTTTTCGAGATCTTAGTTTTTCGAGATTTAGGTTTTTCGAGATTGTGATCTTCGAGAATGCGGGTTCGAGATTCTGTCTTTCAAGATCGTGTCTTTCCAGATTTTGGGCGGATCCCCTAAATATTATTACTATTAATCCTTAGGCCCTATCCATCTTACTCAGAATTACAAACACACTTTCAACGATTTTTACGTTTTACGTTTGGTTTAAACCAAAAAATAAAACCAGTCGGACAATCATAGTTAGTGGTTAGCGATCACACTTGCTGATGCAAAGTGATAACTGATATTAGACAAACTGATAGTTTTGGACAAATATATGGCATAAACAAAACAAAAAAAAACAGACGATAAGAAATACGTTTGAAATATTATTTATCCAACGTGAAACATTACCAATTATCTAAGCTATGCTCATGTGAAGTTTGGGACTGTCTACACTGCTCTACCTATGAATGACCTGACCATGCAGGAGTTCACTGGTGAATCATGCATGCATGTTCTCGCAGGTGCAACAACAAATTAGTTTACAGAGGAATATAAGCTTTTCACGTAAAAATATTTTTGGCAATTCGTCTTGCGAATTCCAATGTCCAATAACTTCACCTCTAACATTGCCTTACAAATGTGTTATCTGTCCAATCAATCATTAGATTGTGAAGACCAACAAAATACAACGGATGTCCCGTACCGTTATTCCGTGCTGGGGTACAGAGTCAGGACACGGCTGCTTGGAGCACTCTAATTTATTCAAAGTGAATGCTGAATAACACCCAAAATATCAGGTTTTTATGCATGAAGGTTTTTATGAGTGAAAAATAAGAAAGACGAAAGAAGTACAACAACAAATGCTTTATTACAATTTATTTACAATGAATGTACTCCAAGCATCAAATTAATATAACTACATCATAAAACATTCAATATGTGGTTCATTTTTTTTGGCATGAACCACTATACCTAAGGCACCTACTAACATTGCCAAAAAAAGCGTCAAAAGGAAGAAATTGAAGTTTAAATTATGTTTTCGATTAAATTAAGACACATAGGGCTCGCGTCTTCCCAAAATCAGTAAACAGTTTTCTGACGAAATTGCCATGGTCGATGCAAGGATTCAAAATGTGGATTATTAAAGCTTCAGTTTTCACTTCCGCATTGCATAGCTGCGTTTAACTGTAAAGCATCGAAAATATTGAGCTGTTTAACTATGTAGATAATGCAAAAGAAAATTCAGAAAACCATAATTAAAGTAATGAGTTTTTCAAGTTAAAGTCTAAAAAAAAGACAGTCGTTGGAAATGTTAGGTTTAATCGTACTAATGTTGCACTCTACAACAATATTAAACAAATTTGTGGTCGATTTCATTGTGTTGGGTTAGGGTGGGCATGCTGTCTTCGCTCACTGTACATGATGCGAAGAGAACTCGTTAACCAATCCAATCGTTTACAAAAGTTTTTCTCGTTCGTTAACATTTATGTATAATTCTATAAATATATACACTGTAAAACTATATACGATTCTCATATATATATATATGTTTGCATACATTGTATATGAAACGTTTCTAAACTATGGTATATACATATTTTTGAATTAATGAGCATTAAAAGAGACAAAACAGGCAAGTTACTCACTACGACAAATTTCAAAAATTAATAAATACCGAAACCAAAACAATCCAGAAATAACCAAATGTTTTTGCGTAATTTCTTACTTAACGTTCTTTTTTATTAAGTTTTCTACCCCTATTGAGGAAATTTCGTCCAGGTAGGCACCAAGAACCAAAATTTGCTGTCAGCCAAAAAAAAAATCGAAATCGAAGTCTGGTGGCCACATTACGAGTAACCCTCGGCATTTAAATACTTACTTGGCATACAAAAGCTTTCAGCAGTGAATCAATTTTTTAATAGACAATGGAATGATGAGCATTCAAATGAGCATTCAAATGAGCGTTGCTCTGGAAGCATTTTCCACAAAATTGGCATTTAAATTTTTCTCGATGAATGTTGGCATGATTCCTAAGGGCATTTTTGGACTTGAATATCTTTTGGCAGCAAATGCATGGATATAGAAATGTGCCATCTTCAGTGAGGTATGCTGAAAGAAAGAAATATGGACACGAATGAGTATGATACCAAAATTAGCAATGGGTAATTTATGGACAAATAATGTATCTCGCATGCAGCTGCGCGAGCCTACAAGAAGCACGTGATTTTTTTTGTAATTACTAAGCTATATAAAAAGCCAACTGCTGGAGATTGGCTAAAACAGAAGTTATGAAGCACAGCTTTTCCAAACTTCACGAAGGGCTAAGTACAATAACAAACATAGCACTGCAGTACCTTGCGGACAAAGAATGTGTCACTTGTGCATCTGGGTGAGTGCGCAAAAACCACAGGTTTTCATTTAATTACTAAGCCATTTGAACCAGCCCACTGTTGCTGATCAGCCGAAACAGAAAATTAAGATAACAATTTTCCAAACCTCATGACCTTTAAAGAAACACTTTGGAATATTTTAATTTGAAACTTTAGAGACTACAAATTTTCATCTAGTTTCAGGACATTTTTCATTTTTTTGTGGATACACCGTTTTGTTATTTTAAGTAAATGCTTGAATTTAGCTGTCATACTGATACCGGCACTAAGCCGGCGCACTGTACAACAAAATGGCAACAAAACAATGCAAATTAAAATCTATAATGATCGTAGTGGGGGAAAGGTTAACAGGAAAGCAAAACATCTTACAACATTTTACAATCTTACAATCTTACAACAGTACAGCAAATCTAACTTACAGAAAAAAACACCTTCTTTCAGGTTTGGAATTCCTCTGCCTAACGTTTCACATGCACAGTTCAACAGAACCACCCACAGTAACCAAACATCCAATTCAAAATGCTTGGTTGCTAACTTGCTCTGATCGACTGTGCTTCTTAAACCTCTACTAAGGCCTTCCATCAAAACCAGTTAAAAGAGAAGAGTTATATTTTTTGACTGAAGTTTTGAATACCAGTATACAGAAAGTCTTCTGTACAGATACACAATAAGATCTATATTTGGAGTTTGTTAACCTCTCTGTAATGGGTGACGCAGTGGCAACCGAGGCCACTGCATTGTGACTGAGGTTTGCGCTACTAACCTAGCTGTCGACGCACCATTAAACCTCAATCACCCCCGCCTCATTCCAAGGTACTAAATAATGGACGCTAATCTTCAGATGGAAATCACAGTAGGAAAACTGAGAGAGAGACAAACAAAGCTACACAGGTGCAGTTGTGCATTCTTCATAATCAACTAAATAATGGAAAGCTCAAAATGTTTTATTCAGCAATTATTTCTTTACATTCCATTATAATTTTGTCATATGGTACAACTAAACCAACGCATCAATATTTATTAGTTTTCTCAATACACGTGTAATAACATAATTACAATCATGAGTATTTATTGACTTCTCAGGTTTTGTTGCATTTGTGTTTAGAAATGCCTGCCTCCGAAACAAAATATTTAAAGCAAATATCACATTGATAGCTCGGCCGTTGTTCCTTGGGCAAGTGACGTTTCATGTGATTACGCAGATTTGCAACATCTCGAACACATTTTCCACAAGTTGGACATTTGTAGCGTTCTGTGTGTTGGTACTGGTGTCGACGGTAACCAACGTACGAAGCAAAGCTTTTTGGACATTTCTCGCAGGTGTAGCAGCCACCTGTGAACCAATACATAAAAAAACAATTAGTTCATCTGCAGTTATAACCAAACTTCTCTGGACGTTGCGAAGCATAAAATTAATGAACTAGCATTGGGAGCAAACAATTTGAAGCATGGTAACGAAAAACAATAGCCAGTTCGACTTCACTGTTATCTGCAATAATGATTTCAGCTGGCGAGGCTTTGTTATCGCATCCCATTTGGGAAGCTGACATGATGTTGGCACTAAACCATTGTCTTTGTGGCATATGCTTAGATAGCGACAAAATGTTCAGGCATGAACTAACCAACAGCAACAGCAACAGGAATTCTCAGGAATTCTCATTCTTGCATATTATCTTGCTCATTATATTATAGTGCTAACTCATATTAGCTTTAGTATGCAACTGGCGCATACTACAATATCATAGAATGAAAGGGACAAAAGCAAAAACCAGTATAAAGACACTGACGCAATAAGAAGGCGCTTATATGTTAAATCAGCTGTTAAGAAATTTGATCCATATGTATAACCTATTAATAATAATAATACCCAGTACCTTTCTAAGGCTCAGCAAGAACATCTTGACCCGAAAAGCAAATACCTGCATGCTGGGTGTCCTGTCCAAAGATCTGCAGTGTAAGTTGGGCCCAGTCTTCCCCTCGTTCATTTATCTCAAACTTTTCATTATCTTTGTCTGTTTCGTGGCATAGTTAGTGTTTCTGTCGAAATTTGGTGTCAATTTAATTTCTGCCCCAACTCCTACACTCAAACGACTTATAACGGAAAAAAACAAGCTCGAATTGCTACACCCGTCCCCACTGACTTAGTTTATGCCTTTCTCCATGCGGAGTGCCACAGTTTACTTGGGAGGGGGGGGGGGATTGAGGCTTAATGGCGCGTCGACAACTTGGTCATTAGCGCCAGTTTACATGGGACAAACGGTACATTGAAGAGATTGTCTAATGCACCCACATTGCTCATATGAATTGCCTTGCTCACTATAGCACCCCTGCCCAACATTACATTAGGGTTAACCTCAATTTTTTAAAAATTCTATCACATCTTGAAATCCTCTACAACCTCTGGCATTCTACACAAATCCAACGTACATGCTTGCTTACAGTTCTTCCAGGTTCCTGCCTTTGCCGGTTAAGAGTAAAACTTCTTAAAACTAATCTGAAAACGTACGTTACCCGCATAAATCTGGCCGTCCTCCCCTCCAGCTAATTATTAAGCTCTCCCACTCTTGCTCTTTGTGTTTCTCCCTTCCCATCATGCTTTCCACCAACCTCTTTATTTCCAAAATGGCAGCCGATGTACAGAAAGCTTTCCTTTGAAAAATGAAGCCATGTTTTACTGTCTTGAAATATAAGGGTTTGTTTTTACTTGTGTAAGGCGTAGTGTATTTCGTGTACATATTCCAATGTTAGACTCAAAGCTAAATAAAAGCAGATGCAAACTATTTCCATGGGTTTACGCGGCGTGATAAACATAAAAGTTAGGTTACTGCATCAGCAAAACGTCTTAGTTTCCAATATTCTCCGCGCTGCACTGAATAAATTGTTGTGGTTTCCTAAACCAATTTGATTTTTCACATTATCGACTCTTTCGAAGCTGGTGCTTCTGGACGTAAAACCACTGTTATGAATTAAAATTTTTTTTGACACAAATGACATGTGAAAGGCTGTCGTTCTTCGTGTGGCGCATGTGACTGCATATGAACCCGGAGATGATATAGACTTTGGTGATTTCGGAAGCTTGCTGGACACTGGAAATGACTGGAATGAAGTGGCAAATGGTTTCGTAATTATTACTCATTAACGAAATCGTTGTGGCACACGGGGCATGTCACTTGTTGTTCCATGTCTGCAGTGCATTTTTTTAATGTTAGCTAAGACCCTGAAAACCCTTTTAAGAATTATTATTGCTTGCCTTGACAGTAACGTGATAATAATAAAAACAACAGCATCTTTAAAAGTCACCTATCTCAACGAGAGGCAGCAAGAGCTCGCGTCATGCAGAGTTGTGACGTCATCTTTCTTAAAGGCAGTCGTGGTGTAATTATACCTTGCCTGCTGTGTTGTTCAAGTCTCAGGCCATGGTGTTTTGTTTTGGTTTGTTTTTCTTCAGCTTTGGAGTGAGGGAAGAAAGATAACACTAAACTGCCTGCTTAGACCGGGTTTCTCTACAGCAATTGCAAGCTAAGGGCGGATCATCTGCCTAAGGCAGGCATTTTAAAAATTCATACGGCTTAAGCATGAACACCTATTGACATCAGATGCCTCTTAACATGTGTTCCAGTATCTAAACTAACGATAGAAAAATTCAGTCAGAGAGTTGTTATAACTTGCTTGTGAGTAACATTACTGAAATAAAGTAAATTTAAAAAAAAATTAAAGTAATGTTTGCTCAGCATCTCTTGGACAACACCACGGAAATTGAAGGTTACTTAATTCATGCAAAAACATTACAAAAAAATGGCTTAGTGCACTAAATGTTCATGATACATTCTTCTTTAATTGGAACTATTAACATAACCCAATAAGGCACTCATCTGTTAACCATGTAAAGGTATATAAATGGCTAGAGGCATAGTGATACAAATGTAACAGTCACATAGCACACAATAGCGTAAAACGTTTCGATTCTGTTAGTCGACTGTATTACGTAAATCAATTTTTTTTTCAATTATTCTTTAATGCAGTTTTTTTTACAACTATTTTTCAAATTCCAAATTTTGTGCACGAACAATAATGGACAATGAAAGAAGTCTCATATCCGCCCCAAGTCTGCAGTTGCTTCCTACAGGGCAGTGACACAACGTAGTATTATTGTGTATAAATCTATGGTGGAGTCAATAACTGGGTTAGCTGCAAGGAGCACTGGAGGGCAAAAGAAGGTCGTCTTACTGAAGGCAATGCTATTAGACTGGATTTCTTAAGGTTATAACGCGCGATTTTTGTTGTTGGAGAAAACAATGTTCTTTTAAGCCTAAGAAATCCGCTCTCATAGCACTGTCTTGACTAGAAGTGCCGTTGTTTTCCGTTACATTTTAATCTAGTGCACCTTGTAGCCATTACCTCTAAATGGTGTCTCGTAGCCAATATGACGTCACTTGACACTGCTCTTTTTCGGGAGTAAATGTTCCACAAGTTAATAACCATCTCATTAACTTCTCAGCTCTTTACCTCAGTTCACAAAAAATAGCTTACCTAATACGTTCGTTTCATACCTTTCCCCTTGTTACTTCGACAATTTGCTATGGCAAACTTTATGTGAAAATAAGGTTTAACTTAATATTTAACTTAATGACCAGGTACCGCTTCCCTATAAACATCGCTGTTATTTGTGCTCATGTTCTATGGTGTTGTAATCTAAATAAATTATTAAGGGGAAAAAAGGAATATTAAAAACAGTTCCAAAGATAGATTTTTCGCAAAGACTTCGGTGTCCCCTGATCGAAAGTTATAGGGCAGTGACACGACGTAGTATTATTGTGTATAATTCTATGGTAGAGCCAGTAACTCGGTTAGCAGCAAGGAGCACTGGAGGGAGAAAGGAAGATCGTCTTACTGAAGCCAATGCTATTAGACTGGATTTCTTAAGGCTATAACGCGCGACTTTTGTTGTAGGATCAAACAACGTTCTTTTAAGCCTAAGAAACCGCTCTCAAAGCACTGTCTTGACTAGAAGTGCATTTTTTCCGTTACATTTTAATCTAGTGCACCTTGTAGCTATTACCTCCAAATGGTGTCTCATAGCCAATATGACGTCACTTGACACTGCTCTATTCCTGTATGTGTCACCGACACTCCCTTCCAACTGAGTCGTATGCTGGGCCTATAGCATCGTCATAAATTAACATGGCCATACGCCCATGTTCCGGTTATAAAAAAGGCTAAAGATTTAAGCAGCGCCCTCAACCACTAGCTTGATGTGCATAGCAATCTTTACCCGATGTAATAAGTGGTATGAAGAAATTGCTTGGACACAGAGACAGAGAGACAGTTTCATATTCTAATAATAATGCTAGAGTAAACGTATTTTGGTAACGAACGCATGTAGGACCATAAAACTGTATTTCTGTTTGATTTTCATCAACTATACTCATTCGTATATATGATGATATTGTAATTTTAGTTCTTACATAACTCTAGGGGGTAATAATATCCTATTATAGCAGCAGTGGATTTTCTCTGATCCCAGCCCAATTGTTTCCTGCTTCCCTACAAACAAAGTTCATTTGTGCTCAAATGCATATCACTGTAATATCAAAGACACAAAGTGAATGGCAGATATAATTCTGTATACCTTCCCACAGGTTTGCTGCCGTGAAGAATGAGCTGGGCAGCGTACCGAGCTATCTCTTGCTGTGCACCGCCTATACTTCGAATATGTGTGGTAACGGTCGTATGCCAAGTGACTTTTGGAACACACACATAGCAGATAAAACTATACTGCCATTTATAGTTCATGTAGATCTGTGTTTATTCTTGGAATGCTCAATCAGGATACTTCCTAAACACTTTAAGGACATTGTTTCAGTGAAACACCCTCAATGGATTTGACTGTTAGGTCTAACCACTGTTGTTTAGCACTTTCTTGATGTGTGCCTTACCCAAGTGCTTAAAGATCAAGCCCCTCTTACAAGTTCCAGCATAAAAAATAGAAATAGATCACGACTGCTGTTTTCAAAGTCGTTTTTATTCATGATCGGTTCTCAAACCTTTCCATCTACTCTAAGAATATTAAAGAAAGTAACTGTAGACATCTGTAACTATTGCAAAAGATTATTATACGAAAACCACAACGTGGACCAACACTCTGGACAGTTTCTATTTATCGCTAATTTCGTTTCATTACAAAACGTTAAGTACTTGATTTTCAGAATATGAGCTGACATGCTGACAAAACGGTCCTTAGGAAAAAAAAAAAACACTAAAGTAGTCAACGTGTAAAAAGCCAGCAAGTGAACATTTATGCAATAAAATTCGACGTTTCCGGATTGTTCATCCCGTTTTCTAGCCAAACATATTTGTTAAGCATAAGCTAAAAGTCAAAACAAGATACTGTTAAATGGTTTCCCATTTAAAGTGGCACTATCACCGATTGAAAGCAGACGAAATCGGACGACATCTAGCGCTATGTTGTACCATCTAGCTCTTGCTTGCACCAAGCGAAGAAATGCATAACGGCATTTCTTTTAACGAAACAAACAAGCCACGACATCCTTAATTATTGAGTGAAAATTTGGTTCGTCCTCGTGCAACTGGCAGCAAGCTATAAAGGTTAACAATATCATTGCCGCTGGATGGCGCCACGGTATTTTCGTTCGCATTTCAATCGGTGATAGTGCCACTTTAAAGACAAGTAAGCCAGAGCAGTAAAAAAATTTTAAAGTTTGAAGTTGGTTTAACTTTTTTAAACTTTTACTGCTATGACTTACATGTGTTTAAAATGGGAAACGACGTTTAGTGTATCTTGTTTTGACTTTTAGCTTATGATATAAAAACATTTTTTGCTTGACAACGGGATGAACATTTGACAATCCCAAAACGTCGTATTTTTTGTATAAATGTGCTGGTTTTTTACACGTTGAACTATCAGTCAAACATTTGTGCACTATAATTTTCCAATACAGTCCATACAGTAACAAAGTTTCATGTTTCTTGAGACAACGTACACGCAACATTGTACAATGAACATAAAACAAAGCAGTATTTTTTTAGTTTACACATGTAAAGAAAAAATATAGTTCAAGTTCGTGTTTCAGAGTCATTGGTTCTAATTATAAATTCCAAATTCCCTTTCCGAGTGTCGTTTGGCATGCTGTAGAAGTCTTGCATTGTTCTTAAAGCATTCACCACACAAAAGACACTTGTATCTCTCCTCGTGAAGATTCGTGTGGTAATGGAGCCCCACTCGGGATTTAAACTCTCTTCCGCAATGCTTACACAGCCAGATAAGTGAATCTTCTAAGTCTGGAATTAGAAACCGATTAGATTGTCAGATTTAGGAATGAGCATAGTGAGAGGGAGTGTGACCTTTTTAAAGATGGAAATATTATCAAAAAGCTTGAGCACAGAGCCCCACGTCATATGTAAAATTTTCGAAGTAAGTTATTTATTTGACCACTAAAATTATGAAATAAAGACCACGTAAGTAATTTAAATTCTATACACCTCTACAAACTCGTCAAATATCTATATATATATTTGTCTGGGGAGCAGAATTAATGATGTGAGCAGACTTGATGAGGCTTTGTTCGGGATCAGGATTAAACAAACGAAGCTTCAATAATCAGCAAGAGGCCGAGCGGGCTCATTCTTGCCATGGTAGCAAAGAAAAAGGGCGAGCGGCCGACATTGAGAACCAATGTGTGCAGTAACAATTAGAAACAAACAGAATATTGCAATTCCGGCAGCTAGACCGGCGTATGTTACGCCGAGGGTACAGCTAGTTAAATGTAAAACAACTAACAGTCATTTTTAATTTTAACTGCTTTGAAAGGAATTTATGGTACCTATTTTGTGTGTAAATCACTTTTACGTGTTTCCACGACACATTCAATAAAATTACTAAGAGCAAACAATGAAAAAATCTTCAACAGTAGCTTCATCAGTATCCGAAATAGGAGTTAATAACAGAATGTCTGCACCCGAAATAGGATATAATTAAACAGACAGTCAGCATCTGAAATAGGAATTAAAGAAGCAGACAGCCGCCATCTGAAATAGGAATGTGCAATGGAGTAAAAATCACAGTAACAGATTATGTGAAGGCAAACCATGCAGTGCTAGCACTGCTTGGTTTGCCTTCACGTAATCTGAAATAGGAGCAGACAGTACGCATCCAAAACAGCAGTTAATGACACATCCTGCCAGACAGACACAATGAAGCAGTCAGCATCCGTAATAGGAGTTACTAAGGCAGTCAGCATCTGAAAGAGGAGTTAATGAAGCAGACAGTCAGAGTTCATGAGCCTGATAGTCCGCATCCATAATAGATTATGTAGGTTCATCAATTTGCCCCTACTGTTGCGAGACACACTCCCTTCAAAAATGGTTTAACACAGCAAAAAAAGGATTTTCAGATCAGCTCAGCCAAATGAACTGCTACATATTTTATTTTATTTAAATTCCCCAAATATAGTGAAAGGGCAAATCATTGTGAATAATGAGAGGTGCATTTCAAACCAATGAAGGAGGGACGTTTGGTGGACGTCAGATTTAATGTAGGACATTACCATTCAGCAATATCTAAGCAATATCTAAACAATGTATAAAAAGTGATAAATGTGTTAGCAGGGTTAAATGGTCAATACGTTTTATTTCAAAGAATCAGGGGTACATAATAGATGCGTTAAACAAACAACAGTTTAAGCATCAAGGAATTACACCATTACCAGCTGCGTCATTTCCGTTTTCGCTTGTAACTAGGTTTTGCGTGGTCCTCTTTCATATGGCGTGTGACGTCCCTTCGTCGAGAAAACGTCTTATGGCAACGTTCGCATGGCCATTGTGGCCGCTCTTCCTTGGCAACGTGTGTCATGAAGTGGTCTTGAAGATGAGTAAGATATCCAAAGCACTTGCCGCACACATCGCATTTAAATTTTTCCAGATGAATATTATTATGTGCATCAAATGAAGCCAACTTGGTGAAGCGTTTATTGCAAATGACGCATTCGAAGAATCCATTACAATACCTCGGTCCCTGGTAATCGCCTAAAATAAAAACAAAAATGGGTTACTTAGAGAATACATTGTGTAAAGGTCAGGTTACATTATGGGAAGTGAGCAAACTTAAACTGATCGTATCAACTTGCCATTAAGAAAACACACAACTGTTGCTCTCACACTAAGAAGCTTTAGGAATCGTGGCAACTTTTCCATAACCAAAACCAATTTACTGTTTTGTTTTACCTACTCGACATGTTTTAGGACACTTACAACCAGGTGCAAGACATTCTATTGCCACCGGTTTCTGGCTGCCCTAGAAGACGTCAGGTAGTACAGAAACAAAATTAGCTGTAAATACTGGTAATAGTTGAAGCACGGCTATCTACAATACTGGCCGGATCTTGGATGAAATATAGCATACGCGACTGGGTTGGGCAATATGGCCGCCAAAAACTCCACTTAAAGCAATGATTCGTTATGTTGCCTCTCTCTGTCAACCGAGGGCGACACCGTCCGTACAAAAATGCAACGTATCTTCCCTTGCAACACTTTCTGGATACACGAACGTGTCGCTTTTTTTTTCCAAGGCAGAGAAATTGCTGAACTGTGGCTGAGTGATAGCTTAAAAACTATTTAAAAATACTTTAATACATAATAAAAATTTGTCACGCAAATCTACGTGAAGTTAAAATTGCATTTTAAAAACCGCCACTAGTGCCAACAGATGTCGCTACTATCCGTACAAAAATTCACCGATGCGATTGGCCAACTCCCGAACAGACCTCAAGAATTGGGCCAGTCTTGGCGTCCATTTTGTCTACCCCCTGTAATTCGTTGTAGGTCGGGCCAGTTAGTTTAGTGGCCATGGTTGAAGACACACCCTGTAGCCAACATTCTGAACAGTAACGATGACAAATGAGCAGCAATAATGGAGAAAAAATTCATGCGCCATCGTGAGTATGAACTGAACCTCATTCTTTGGATTAAATCTTTAATGCACTAGGCTACTATAAAATCAAAGTAGATGTTAATTTGTTATATGAATTAACGTTAGCACGCAACAACCTGATGCTAGGGGTGCCAAACCTCTAGACTCTCAATCCAGGATTAAAAAAAAACACTCAGCTGTAACAAAGTTAAAGGAACAAAATAAACCGTAAATATTAGAAATACAAGAAGAAATCCAATGGGCAGCTATAGATGACAGGTGGGCAGCAATAGCCTAATGAAGAAAAAGATTTATGTTCCCTCACGAGTCCAGAAACTCTTGCGTTAAACAAACTTAAAGTGGGGAAGGAGTTGGTTCTTCAAGTCAAGGCCAACTGGGTTTAGAAATTGCATGTCTTGCCTCCTGGCACAAGAGCATCTGACATGATCACCGGAAATTTGACACCCTTTTAATGCCGCTGTGGCAAAATAAGAATCTGGTGATGTTGAATCAAATGACCTAGAACCTGGAAGCAAAACCCACAGTTTCTCTGCCAGGCGACCTTATTCACGATTTACGACCCCGATTTACTGGAGGAAAGATCAAGTTTACTTGATGTCAAAGGTCAATCTGGGGACTGGCTTAATATGGTATTTTTCCACTGCTTACTATCCGCTAATGTTTGGTAGCACTGCCGGAATTCCTTCGGATATATAGTTACACGGGGCTGATGATAAATGCTTTTATAGACATAAACCACTTTCAGTGTGTCAGGAATACATTATGCTTGTCGAATCGTTTTTAATATATTATGCTTGTCAAATCGTATTTGTCCTTAATCAGTTGATCATACCTAATTCCCGATCTTCTGACATCACTTTCTTGGTAGACATATTTTATTTCTAGATATTCACCGAATTACACCAGTGTCATTTCAAACTGCTAAAACCAATTCAATGCTACATATAGTAACCTTGCACAATGTTCATGAATGGCTGTACCGTTTCAAATTGTTAACTGTAGAAGCAAGAATTAAAGAAACATAAAGACACCATTACAAAAAATAAAATAATAAGCTTTTAATTGATGCGATATAGTTACCAAATATGTCTGAGAGAACATGATACAAAACTTTTAGTTATTCACTAAATTTGAACACAATTTACAACTCGTGCTACAAAAACGTTACAATTTGTTGTTAGAATGTTACGATTACACTACTTTGTAAAGCAAATGTTCTGCCTACACTTAATTGTAAAGCAAGCGTTCTGACTACACTTCGTTGTAAAGCAGGCTCCGCGGTACGAGCGCACGTGTTACGAGCACACCGTGTTTTGCACGCACACTATGAAGAACTCATGCGTGGAGCACACATGATTGTCATATCAATCGCCCTTTTATTAAAATGCAAAAATGTAGGTTGTTCAGTGAATGTCGTTATATGGTTATTTGTTTAGTTATTTAAAATAAAACGTAAATATCCCAATCACAGACTCTAACAGTAACTGTGTAGACTCTACAAGTATGATACCCACATGTTTGTACTCAAACGGGAACAGAAACGGAAATGGACGGAAACGTGGCATCATACAGTCAGTTTCCTGCAAACATAATGTGGAACAGACTGTAAATTGGTCCTGTTTTTTGTTTATTGTATATCAGTGAAGCCAAATCAAACGTTTAACGCTGTTGCAAATTATTTACGTAGGTTAATAAATGAAAAGGTGTTGTGTACTCGAAACATGGTTCACTGTCATTGTGTGTGCTCGATGATACGAAACTTGGTTGTGCGCTCTAACACGTGCGTTTAGTACCACGACACTGCAAAGCAAACGTTCTGAATACACTTAAATGTAAAGCAAATGTTCTGACTAAAACTTAATTGGAAAGCAAATGTTCTAACTACACTTGCTTGTAATGCAAACATGGAGTAAGGCAAACAAGAAAAGCTACCCAATGGTTTCAATTAAGTGATGTGTTTCAATTTACATTTCAGATTTAAAACACAATTTACTGGTTGGAAAACATGTAAACTTTCGTGTTCTTAACAACAAATCATTAGACCATTGTTTGCCATCCTAGCAGCTAACAATTGCATTTTAAAGGAATTTTTTCTTTTACGTTGATTTAATCACTGGAATGTTTAATCCTGCAATGATCCAATAAACTTGGTCGTGAACTATAATTTCGTCCACAAAATTGGCATGGCCACGGATTTCGTTGACTCTTTGGCACGTGAGTTAAGAAGTGTTTCTCTAGGTCTTTGTTAGAGGAAAAACACAAGCCACATATCTGGCACTTAAAACGTCCGGTATGTTTGTTGATATGTGCGCGCAAATTATCATGTCTTCTAAATCGCTGGTGGCATATTTCACATTCAAACAGCTTCTCGTACGAATCAGCTCTTGCTCTTGCGAATTCATCTGAAAAAGGAAAACACTATTAGCTCGACTAACCAACGCTATCAGCTAGACTAATCAACACTATTAGCGAGACTAATCAACACTATTAGCTAGACTAATCAAGAATATTGGCAATTAAATACACTTGAAATTCTTTTTCCCTTTTTTTGCCGTTACTTTTACCTCATTATGAAATTTTAATAGCAGGGACTTTCTGTGGTGCTGGTAACCAATTTGGCATGACTAAAATAAACTATTAATACTCTGTGCTGGTATAACCTAACCAATATTTGTAAACGGCGTTATTTTTAATTAAGCCCGAATCAATTTGTGAATATGGAGATTGTGACATGCAGATTGTGATATAACCTATATTCGTGCATTGCAACCGCTCTTAAATATGCACTTTCAAGTGAACGGAAGGGCATGGTTCGTTTATTGTCCAGGCAGACGTTTTTTATTTCTCAGGTTAGTATATCTTTTATTCTGACACGAAGAGTCCTTAACGCTGAATAGCTGCCGTACTTTCCTTGCAATCTCTTGCTTGTAATTAAAGTGACACGTTTGGCCCCCAATGCACCTAATGTACAGGGTGGTGCATAACCTTTGTGTAGGGGTCTGGAACCATAATGAAAAACAAAGTATAAAGTGCCATGATTGTATTTAGCTTCTATAATGAATTCTACACCGAAAAATAAATAGTATGAGGTATGTCCGCCATTGGCTGCCCTTACAGCACCCAATCTTTTCGGATAAGAACGTAATAGAAACTCAAAAAGAACTGCGAGTGTTGCTGTGAACATCTGTGCCATCTGTTGCTGTGAACATCTGTTGCTGTGAGTGTCGCTGTGAACATCAGTGCCAAGAGCATTTCGACTATAACGGTTATCATTGCATTCCATAAAACGAACGAAAAAAGAATATATTAATAGAAAATAGTTTCAGTTATAAGATACATCCAACCTCGTTTTCTACAGACCCCTGGACAAAGGTTATGCACCACCCTGTTCATTACACTTCATATAGTTGAATGGCTTGGCTTGAATGGCTTGGTTGAATGCCCAAAATTGATGGAATTTGTCACTTTCTGTGAAAAACATGAATGCATATGAGGAGTACCTGCAAAATAGCTATAGCTATGATAACCAGTTCAAAAAAAAACCTGGGAGGAGGTGGAGGGGGTGATTTACCCCACAAAAAACGGCAGTTATAGTGATTTTCGTGTTCAAAGTATTCTTGCGAGCTCTCTAATAGCCCGAACTGGATATTATTAGGATTTTCTGAAAGGTGGGCATTTATTCTATCCATCAATCATAACCAAAATGGTTTAACTTAGATAGGGGGGGGGGGTTGAGGCTTAATGGCGCGTCGACAGCTTGGTCATTAGCGCCAACCTCAGTCACAGTGCAGTGCAGTGCAGTGCACTTAGATAGGGACCGTCCTACGCCAATTTAAACGGGAAGAGGTAGCAGCGAAAGCGTATGGTGATTTTCAAATTCAAAGTGCTCTAGTGAGCCGTTTAAGTGGTGAACATGCTTACCTTTACCTCCTCACCTTTAAATTAGCATAGGACGGTCCCTGACTAAGTTAACCAATTTTGCTTACGATTGATGGAAAGAATAGATCCCCACCTTTCAGAAAATCCTAATCATATCCATATCGGGCTATTAGAGGGCTTGCAATAATACTTTGAACACGAAAATCACTATAACTACCGTTTTTGGTAAGGTTTTTTGAACTTATCATACCTATTTTTCCTAGTTACTCGCCATACGCATTCATGCTTATCACAGAAAGTGACAAATTCCATCAATTTTAGGCCGCAAGCCATCCAACTATACGAAGTGTTATGTACATTGGAGGGCCACACGCGTAGCCTCTTTGACACCGTTTATTGACTGAATCATTGACTCGGCTAAAAAAAACGAATAGAACCTTTTTTGCAGACAATTGCATGCTCTACAATTCAGGAATAAACATATTTTATGCATCCGTTTCAGTGACAGATTGAGAAAAACCGATTGTGGGTGCAGGTTTCCAAGAAGGTGGCATTAGCTCTACATTCTTCTACACAATTTATTGCCTGAATCATTGAATCTACGAAAAAAATGAATAGAACATTGTTTGTGGAAAATTTCATGCTCTACATTTATGGACCTAACACATTTTCATGCCCGAGCAACTATTACCGAGATATATCGAAAAAACCGATAACGGGCACCATGTTTCCTCGATGAAGGCATTAACTGAATGCGGACAGCTGAGGACTTTTAGTGTATTGCACCTAAGACCATTACGAACATCTAAAATTAGCCAAAAATTAGCTTATTATGAATTATGCCACGATTTGACCTGAATTTGGTCTAATTTGACTGGGTTATAGATATATACAAAAACGTGTGGGTATTTGGCAGCTGTTGCAGAACCTTTAACATGCATGACACATCATGTGATAGCAAACCTATTTAGGAGGGGTACAACACCGTGAACAAAGCTCGTAGCTCTCCTTATGAATAAACATGTGGGTATTGAGGGAACATTGAGAAGTGAAGCATATTAGGCAAAATTGATTCACTGTCGATGCCGGGTAAGTCAATTCAATATCACACCCTATAAATGAGAACCAATGAGGAATAGGAATTACATAAATTCATATGTAAATAATGTAAATGTGAATTCAGTGAACAGGTCTAAATTCTTTCTACCGTGACTGAAGAATAGCGGTAAATTCAAAGTGAATTATTATCGAATAACTATTTCAGCTTCAACTGGACTGGGCATATCCATTACTGTGCTATATCACTGATTAGGTGATGAACTAGTTCACTGGTTAGAATCCAAGTTTTGCCACCCTAATGGAAGTGTAAATACAGAAATGTATTATAGTAAAATTTCTTGTACGAGAGTTTTCTGTAACAGTTATCTGTATGTTTAACAAGATAAAAGTGGGCAGTAAGTGTTAAAATCAAAGTTCTATTCTCATTGAAGTGCAAATTCAGCAAACAGGTCTAAATTATTTATTATTTTATTTATTTATTTATTTATTTATTAGTAATTATTTAATTACTTCTTTCTTGCCGTGACTGAAGTATAAAGTAAATCGATAAATTCAAAGTAAGTTGTTGTCGAATATCTCGTCTTCAACTGGACTGGGTATAACCATAGAGGTGCTTCACTGTTTAGGTGATGAAGTGGTTTGCTAGTTAGAATACAAGTGATGCATCCCTGATGAAGCATAAATCTACAGATGTGTTATTGTAGAATGTCTGGTATGCGAGTTTTAGCTGTAATAAAATAAATAAAAAGACATAAATCGCTGGAAATAAAATTTCCAATTTTCCTTAAATTTTAGCTGTAATAATAATCTGTATGTGAACGAGGTAAAGATGGGTAGTAAATTAAAATAAAATCTTATAGAAGTGGAAATTCAGCAAACATGTCGAAATTCGACCAAGTTATTTCTTGTAAGTAGATCCCATTACCTCACCAAGTCTGAATTCTATTACAATACACTGGCTGCACAGACTGGTAATGACTTTGTCGGGTCCCTTTTCCAGTCATCGACCAAATCATAACCTTCAGGAAACTAAGCTGAGCCCAGTCATTATGTTCACTAATGGCAAAAATAATGAAGCGAGGACTACAACCAAAAGTAAACATCCAATTTATTGACCAGTAGGGTATCCATGAAAACATTTGACATGCTCTTCAAACTCAAATTTAGTATAAAAAATCTTCCTGCAAGGCCTGCACTTGCCACCTTGCTGCTTTTGCTCTGGAGTCATATGAACCCACTGGTGAAAACGAAAGTTCCGAGACGAATTCATGCACGCACCACATGTGTCACATCTGTATCTCCCCTCATGCATGTACATGTGTGCTTTGAAACTGATTATGCTTATTCTCTTCTCGCAGTATGGACAAACTATGTAACCATCTAGGGATAAAATAGAGAACATTACAATATTAGACAACGTTAAAGAAACTAATTTATCTGATAAATTAGTAATAAATTAAGCAGCACAATGGAGACAACAGTGTGAACAACTAACGATGAAACGTAATCAGCAAAAATGATGAAAAAACTCATGTGTTTTCATTTATTACTAATTCAACAACTTAAAGCATTCTACTCAAAAC
>JAHWFP010137833.1:13823-31192 GCA_023313725.1 Lithobius niger | reverse complement strand
TTTTCATTTATTACTAATTCAACAACTTAAAGCATTCTACTCAAAACGAACAGAATTGTTGCAACAAATTACAAGAAAAAATTACCCTCTACAAATGTTTACATTCGGACTACGAGACACTGTGTAAAATATTGTAACTAACTAGACATATAATTGAGTTGGAAGATGACAAATACACAGCTGAGAGAGATATGGCATACGGGTAATACATTTATTTTCTATATTTTCATTTATATCTTATTCCTGAATATGAAGCAAGCGGACATTACGGGCGAACGAATCCAACGAATCACTTTACGAGTGCATCTGGATAGCTCTGCAACCACACGCGAGGTTTGCTGTGTAAATGGTAAAAGAAGCTACCGGGTTGTTTCAAGACATTTGAAACTGGTTGTAATAGCGTCTTTTACAATTTCTAATTATTTTTTTCTGCATTCTTCACACTAAAAAAAACTTTCACTATGGTATATTGTGGCAAATGGCTTCGTGTTGTTCATGTAGAACTTGTGGTGACTAGTCTTATACATTGGGCTCCCATACTGCCACAACTGAAAAGTGGCTTAGACATCCAACAAAACCCTCCGAATACTAGGGCGTCCAATGCTGGGATCCTATCCATTTTCAGTCCCAAATTCCCGTAATTATAGTTGCCTAAATCTTGGGATATTAGCAACTGGAAATAGGCTAAAAAAAAAAATTGGTCTTAAAAACGGCAGTCATATTAGCGGAAAACCCAACAATATTTATTTACGGTGGTGAGTTCTATTCTTAAACCTAAAACACTTGTCAAACA
Source organism: Lithobius niger (assembly GCA_023313725.1). NCBI lineage: Eukaryota > Metazoa > Arthropoda > Chilopoda > Lithobiomorpha > Lithobiidae > Lithobius > Lithobius niger. Next base: position 30,399 of record JAHWFP010137833.1, on the reverse strand, counting down.
CCTATGGTTCTCAGAAGACTGAAATTCTGGACTAATTCTCGACTTGGGTAAAGATTACTGATCTTGAGGGGGTTCAAAGATATGTTACCAAGTTTTTGAAAGATCATAGAGAACTGTCTTCTCAGGATAGACTCTTGAGGGGCAAACAGGATTCCTTTGAGCTGCTTCTGTTTCAGTGACTGGGTGTCAGATTAAACTTTTTTCTCATCAACATCATTGATAAACGCTTTTAGGATGTTTGACTTCAAGAAGTTGTCAATAGTAAGCACCAACACTTATAGGGATGGCATCAAAATGAACACGGCAGAGTTACGGCTTCATTTGCAGTTGGTAAGAGAGGCTCGTTAGAAAATAACACTATTAAAAAGACGTTTATTTACAAACAACAAACTTCCGATGACAAAGGAGCATTGATATACTCTTTGTGGCCGCTGGATATGCAAGGATTACTGGTTTCAGTAAGCGATTAAAACATATCCCGAGCAGGTAGTTTCTTAGAACGGAATCTATTTCATTCGATTAACGAAGTAACCACTCCCATCTTGTATGTTTACCAAATCTACCTATAGTTTTGATATGCAGCATTATGAGTGGAAACAAACTTCTTATGGGGGCCATGTGTATCAACTGCTGAAATGCACCCAACATCAACTTCAAATACTGTAACACAAAATGTACTGTTAATTCATGGTTTTTTTTTTAAAACCTTGGCAGTACAAACATTGTATTTTTTATTTTGTCCCCTTGTATTCCAAAATTTACCAAATAATCGTCATGATGACGATTTTATATTGTTTTTAATAATTGTATTAACTGAAAATTGTGTCATTAAATAACCTGAAGTGTTTTTTTTTTGAGATTTCTAAAAAATTCATTTAATCGTGTGAATTTGGATTACCCAATACATACAATTTATGAGCATCATTAAAAAATATTTTTTCAAATTGATGTGATACATTAACTGAGTTATTGTTACTGAACTAAGAAGCTGAAAGCAAAAGCACCTATTAGAAGAAAACCTAACTGATCAAAATACATTTGGCCAAAGATCATTAAGCTAAAGAAGATGTCAACTCTGTCTTACGGCACCACCAAAAATTGAATTCATTTCCTATACAAAGAATAAGCACTCACTTGATATGTTCAACATATTCCTTTCATTCTTGACCACAGATATTTTCAAAAAATTACTACATTGTTTGTGCAAACAATTTTAATTCTGTTGATATTTCTTTTGCATTTTACTAACCCCGACAACATGCGCAACTTCATGCAATTTTTGAAATTATTATCAACATTGTAATTTGGTGACAAAACTGTAACATGGAAACAACAAAAACTCACTTGTTTGCCTTATTCCATTGTGTGTTTGTCTGATTACAGGAGGTAATTTAGTTTTGTAAAGCCTATGATATGAATTAGCACACAATTGAAGATAAGAAGTTGATAAAGGTCGAAGCTCAATCATAAGCAATCTTGCAGTAATCAGTCATTTATATGGGGTGCAATTTCCGACGTTTATTTGCGAACTTAATCAGGGCCATAGCTAAAACATAATTAAACGATAATAAACATCTCGAACTGCCAATATAAGAGTTATCAAACCAATAAGCAGATTATTTTTAATGTTTCCTCCTCAGACCACCTCCATTACCTAAATTAAGGATTAAAGACGGAAAGCCAAAGGCTCAACAAGAGTTAAATAAATACAGTTGCAAACCTATTTACGTTGCCTTTTGGACTAAAGTCAGCCTGCCAGAGTGCGGAATCGAACCCTTAAAGATGCAACTGTTGTATTCAGGGAACGAACCTTATGCAAAATAGAAAAAAATGGAACCTGCAATTACTTATGAAGATAGTAATTTTAATATTATTGGTGAATAACTACAAATTAACGACTGTATCACGTTATTTTACGACCACTGGTAAACTAAAAATAAAACACAATTATTCACCTCCCTCCTTACAAGATGGCATAGCTGCATTTTCTACTTTTTTTATTATTAGTTTTGCTAACTATTTTATTGGTAATTTGAGCTGTTTGTTGTGTTTTCATTGTTTCGATGAGGTAGTGACGATGATTGTACAGAAATGCCGAATATTTTAGCTATTATACATGACTGATTCTTTTGGGAGTGCTGATGACGACTGAGCTTCTAATTTATTATGATATGCATAATTGTCCAAAAATAACAGCCCCAGTAAATAAACTACCGTTTATTAGTTCATGTTTACAGTTGCTACAGTTCTGTCTCTGAGTATCTATCAATACCGAATTACCGAAATACACTAACAGAACAGACCTCCTTTTCAGTATTCCGGAAAACTAACACAAAAAGTGCTAAATATATGGTATAATTAAAGACACAAAAATGACCATAAATAAAGGGAAGACGGAAATAATACCAAGAGTGAAAATCATGTACTAGACAGTACAGTCGGTGTAGCCTGTCTTAGTCATACTTTGCAAATTTGTGGGCCGTGGGATTATGATAGGCACAATGCAATGTCACCAAATGAAACATTACGCAATAGCTAGTGTATGTTTTTGTTGATGGCTCATTTCCGACTTAAATACAATATCAACAAGCAGAAAGTTAAAAAGCAATTTAGTTATTAAAAACACATACAGAGTAGCCATCAAGTTCCTCACACGAAAACTTGGAAACACTTTGTATTCATTTAACCAAACCACCTGTTCATAATCACTTAATACCTACAGCCAATCACCTACAAGACTACATTAACTTATGCAATGACGCTGGCATCAACACATTTCCACCAATTAAAATCCAGGAACCCACTATTTAATGCATAGCCGAACAAATTCTCTCTCATACGACCAGCATACTTGGGCGAGTTAGGTGTGACACATTCTTTCGAATTGTGCTGACTTTTATTTTTATTTGGTTTTAGTTTTTACCAAATAACCTTGCATCCTTATGACTTGTAAGTTTTTTTTTTCATGGCACTGCTCTGCTGCTATTTTATAAATTTTTATCTTTATTTTTAAGTTGTTTGACATGTTTTAAACCCTTCACCTGAAAACGGTTCCGACGTTGGAACCGAAACGGTGTGATTTCGTTGTTTCACCAGTATTTGATGGCTACTCTGTATGTGTTTTTAATAACTATAATATCGGCACGAAGAAAACATTTGTAACTTCATCGGTGTAATGCGCCCCCATCCATAGCCATGGCGTCAGATGGCAAGAGGGACAATTTTGCTAGGCACATCCAATTGGAATTCCTATGATCTTTAACATGCCATAATCAATATAAGCACGATGTATCGGAGGGTTCTTCTCACTGGTGACTGCAAATAATAACAACTACTGATTGTGGTTAATTTACTATTTTACATCAGGCGATTGCTTATTGAGTCCAATGATTTTTTTTTTAATCTCGAACTATTTATTTGGGGAACCCATGCTACCAAAGCGTACATTTAATAGTCAACAATAGTTCTGCTGCAAAACTCAAGTTTAATGCTTCTTGCAATACATAGGGCACCCCTCTACAACTCCAACATCGGCAATTCTAGTTTAGGTCAGGTGCAGGTTTCGCTTGTGTTCCAACAAACTTGGCCGAGAACTCAAGGCTTTTCCACACACGTCACACGTCCATAATGGTCGTTCTTCGATAGGCACATGAGTTAATAGATGATTTTGAAGGTGGAAGTTAGAAGAAACGCATCTACCACACGTAGCGCACTTGTAACGTCCAGAATGAACAGTAATGTGGGATTGCAAACTATACAATGTAGAAAAAACTCGAGGGCAGACATGGCAACTGTAGGGCCTTGTGGTTTCACCTATTAAAAAAAATTAAGATTAAAGTAACCATATTCCCGAACACCCACAATTATTAGCTCTACCAAGAGTTTATAGAGTTGGGGATGAGAATTTATATCTCTAAAAAGTCCTTATTGAAACGTGTTACATTCATTCCTATTAGTTCCGTCCGAGTTTTTAGAGGGCGTCATGCGTTCCATCCGGTAATTTTTGTTCATTTTTCAGCCAAAATCTAAAGTAAACTAAATTACAACTAAGCTAAATTAAATAATAATTAAATACAAGCAAATTTCGTTTAAATTAATTTAATTTAATTTTAGGCTGAAAACTGAGTAAAAATTCCCACATAAAACTCATGGCACCCTCTATAAACTTAGACGGAACTAATAGGAATGAATCTAAAACGTTTCAGTAGGGGATCTCACTCACAAATTCTCCTCCCGAACCCTATACATTTTTGGTTCTACAGATTGACATGGCAACCACAAATGTAAAAGTAATTAAACTGTCAAACTGTAATTAATTTTTTCTCTTAAAATTATACGCTGATAGGTATAGCCTTACACAGCTTAGCTTAATAACAGTAATTTCATCCTATCCTTTGCGGTGAGTGCAACATTGAAACCTAATTGCACTGTTCTTCTAATGCATACAATGTGACCAATAAGCAAGGTGATGAATCTAAGTAATGCTCTTACACCCTCTAAAGCTGCTGAAGATGACAACATGGAAAGTAACGTAGAAGGTAAGGTCCTTTGATTCCGACGAAAAACATTTGTCCAAAAGATTAATTCACAGTAGTTTCAAAGAAAGTCGGGGAACAAGGTAAAACCTCCTTCCTTTTCGACTGAGTAAGAAGTGTCATGCTACCAGGTGGTCTTATGGAGCTTCGGAACATTCCAAGTAGGTTTAGGATATAGGATTAAAATGTTAGTATATATATAGGATAAAAAAATGTTAGTTTGCTTTACAAAACTAAGTCAATAGGGGGGGGGGATTGAGGCTTAATGGCGCGTCGACAGCTTGGTCATTAGCGCCAACCTCAGTCACAGTGCAGTGGTCCGGGTTGCCACTGCACCACACATTACAGAGATGTTATTCAAACCCCTTACCTAAATCTTGTCATACATCTGTACCTTCTTCAAAAATTGAAAAACACCGGACAGGAGGACAGACTTATCGCCCAACTGACGCGCAATGTCATGCGGAAGATGGAAACGACGACGAACACCATCAAGATGGCGACAATCAACAAGTAAGTGCCGGACCGTAAGTGGCCGCCGACACCAATAACATTCAGGAGGGTCAACCCCCCGCAAAAGGAAACAGTGAGTAAGTCGAGTGTGACCAATGAGTCAATAGGACTTAAGTTCGTTAAGTTATTGTATTCTTGGATAATTACTAAGGGAAGGAAGCACTGGTACCTTCTGTCTGCACACAAATTAATTTTCCCATGAAATTATACTTGTTTGTTCCAATAAAAACACTTTTCATGCTGACAACACAATAACAGGTCTCTGGCACATTTCAAGTCGGTCTAGGACGGAGCCCTGGACGATACCACATTATAAATGTTACTTTGCTTTACATATCTACGTCAGTAGAATTAAGTTCGTCCAGTTATTGTATTCAACTACGGCTTATTGGCCATGTTTTTGGATAATTACTCTGGGAAGGATGCACTCTTACCTTCTGTCTGCACACAAAATAATATTCCTGGGAAATTAAATTAAGTTTGCTCCAATATAAAGACTTTCTAAAACTTTCGCCACAAAACAGAGCAACAGTGAAATTTTGTTCATAAGTTTAATTGAGAATAAAGAAAACTGATTTTCCAGACAATTCTGTCCAGACATTTCAATTTTATGTGATTTAAGTGAATGATGCTGCTTTAACGAATAATGCAGTTCCTTCCTTGACCAATCCCATGATTGCACGTGGCTTCATGTATTTTTCTATCACTTGGCTGTGCGCAAGAGTTTTTTCTAAACTGGAGGAATTCAACAGTACAGGAAGAAGTATCATACAGCCAACTGGAAAAAACTGTCATTTTTATATTAACAGGTATTTGTTTTTCTAACTTAGATTATCCTCCAGTAGTAGTAAAGATTTGAAACATCTCGTGGTAATTACGAAATGAGTTTCTGCAAAAACACAACGATGTTGCACAATGCTATCAGATTTACAGTGAAGCAAGTGATTAGAGGGCCTACATACAGTATTTAACTCTAACATAAAATTCATAAGATTTGACGTTATAAATTGCTCAGCGATTGTAAGGAAACACTCTGTTCACAAGATTGATCTTAGGATAACCACAAAGAGCACAAATAATTAACCTCGCAACCTTTTGGACCCCTGATTGGGACAATTTTCAAGCAAGCTTATTTACTAAAGTTACAACCAAAAGTCAGTGTCATAAAAAATGCAAAATTGATTCTAGAATGATGTCGACTAGGCAACTACACTCATACGAATATGAGTTTTACTGTCAAAAATCAAAATAATGAAAGCAAGCATGAAAATGCTTTCGCGTTTATTTTCGTTAACTTAATTTTTGACATTATGCTCAAATTCATTTATTTATTTTCCAGGCATTTAATACGCCATCTTGTGCCTTAAAAAAATTCTCTTGCATTGAAAGCGGTACTAACTTGGCGTCCCAAACATTGTAGTTAACTACATACTTTGTGTGCAATTTATGGTTTAAAAAAATCCATTTTGACAACAGTCGTTTCTTAAAATTTAACCACCAACAGAGAGTAGTGAATGAGTAAGTTTTCCGTGAGCTCCGAGTTCTTAAAACGTGATAAAAATAGAGATTCTAAATTTCGTCAGCATTTCCGTTCTGAAAAGCTATTGCTCAGCCCCCATGGCAGGTTCAGGAAGACCCACAAAGCTGTATGGGGAAGAATCTTCTAGTTCTCCTGTTTCGATGCCAAAGGAGTAGAATTCATTACAACTTTACAAAGCTAAACATGAATACATTTTTATACATTTAAGACCTGAAGAGCCGACAAACTGAAATTAAAAATTTAAATAAAATTATTGGTATTTGTGGTAGAGAACATGGTTAACTGTCTCATCAATTACAAGCCGCCAACGAATCATCATGCCATATCAGAGAATTAAAATGTATGGCAGTTTGAATTTTGAAAAAAAAACAGTTTTTACCCAACTTTCGATGAGTTCCAGTGTAATATCAGGCGTAGAATTCCTTAAACTGTGAAGGCAGGTACGTAACTGTTAAGGATCTTCTAAACCATGCACAATGGCTGTTTGCCGTGACGTCACCGTGAGTTAGCCAATGACGAACGAGAACAACGGTTGTTTGGCCGTCTGATTGGACTAGCCCAGGCACGTGATATGCACGTCACAGCAAACAGCCATGGCTTGTGGTATAATATAGTGCAATTGGTGTTTCATTAGCAAACACGCTACATAGTCCTATGCATACACAATATTTACGTATGGAAAGAGTTAAGTGATCTACGTGAAAACTTGACTTCTCAACAGACAACTAAGTGCAATGTTGCAATGTCTGTTGACACATTCAGTAGTAATGTGAAGGCTTCAGATTGTTTAATATACACCTTTCATTATTTTTCATGAAATGCCAATTTACCAGTGCACGTAAAACAAACCTTATGAATCCAGAACTTTACTATCAGGGTTTTGATAAAAGCAGCGAAAACAATATTTGGAGTGAGGAGGTATTATTAATTACTTTCGACTCTTCAAAGGGGATAGGGGTATTACAGACGAATTCAACAAATGTGATAATTAGTATGAAGAAAGTGATTATACACACGAAAGGTTAACTTATTGTTCCATAACTAAACTTTCTAACTCAAGCCTCTTAATTAGATCACGCCAAAAAAAATCAGCAAACTGGGAGGAATTAAAAATTTATAGGAAACACAATAACACCCCAGCAAAATTTCATATGCACGACCACGGCACAGTTAGCCTTTATGAACTAATGGTTCATTAAAATGATGCCACCAGATTCTAAGCAATAAATTTCAATTAATTAATTTCGTTTGCAACAACTTAAAGACAAAAGCTTCTATAAAATTCTTTATTTATCACAAAATTTTAACGAACCCATAATAGAATCGAAAATAACCACAGACTTTCATATGTACATCTCGGCAAGACATCTTATCAGCCACAATACCGCAAAATCATTTTAATTATAACTCCCGGACAATACAGAAAATATACTTACGACGAACAAAGACAATTTGCGCCTATGTATCTATAGGTGGTAGTTTAATCAACAATAGGCTTTTTAAAACATATCTAAATGCATAAAGAAACGTTGAATACCGTTACATAGTGATGGAATATTTTGAAATACTAAGAATGGATTAAGAATTGAAGTTTCCAGTTTTAGTGTCACTTCTTGCACATCTGAACCTAGCGGCAACGTAAGTAACTAGTATTTTTCACAATTTTGTGTTTATGGCTCTAAACTTTGCCTTTTTATTTTTAATATAACATAAACATAGACCACCTGCCTAGGCTCAGCTCAGTGCTCATCAAGTTGTTACTAAGTGCGTGATTGATTTTCAGATCCCTCAACGCAACGTCACCAAGAGAAGCAACAGACTCATCAGTTCTTCAAGGCGTTGTTTCCAATGAATTCACCGACTAAAGATGGTGGCCCAGCAGTTTTACTTTTCTAGGAATATGTGCACTTATAATTAACAAATTGTGGAGATTGTCATCCCACAGAGCAGTGGCACTAAGTTAAATGTATTTAGTGGTGCGTATTAACCTTACTGCTTAGTAATGCTAATGTATCGTGACACTGAGCATTACCACTTTGTTAAATGTATTCAGCGGTGTGTATTAACCGTACTGCTTCGTAACGCTAATGTATTGTCACACTGAGCATTCCCACTTAGTTAAATTCAGCAGTGTGCATTAACCATGCTGCTTAGTAATGCTAACAACATGCAAGTGTGACAGTGAACAAAATTACGTTCCTGCAAAAGCTCATGCATCGAATCCATTCCTATAATCATGACAGGTGACGTCACTTTGATGGAAGCGGCATAATCGGGACAGATCTGTCTCTGACGTTCTATTAGTTCAGGAAAGAACTCATAATCATATCCCACGCATGTCCACGCACGAATATTTCGTCAATTTCCGCAAGTATTGTCGCTATTACCATGGTTGCCATGGTAACAATGCTGCCATTTTTTATTTCAAGTTTCGCCTCCAACGACACGTTCTGCCTCCTGGTGATGTTGACGTAAGCAGGTATTATGTTATAACACGTTTTCAGAAAAGCGTCACTACCTACTAATCTACCCTGGTTGATGCTATCACCGATCCACAAGAAAGCAGTTTTTAAAAGGACTAAATGTATTCGCTAACAGGATGTTTATCTCTATGATGACCCTTCAAACTTTTCCGTGATGACAATTTGCTGCCACAAATTTGGCAGATCCACCAAGGGCGTTCACTTATCGGTATGTGAGTCCTGCTATGCTCATGAAGATGGCCACGCGAAGAACAACACATGCCACACGTGAAACACTTGAACCGCTCCAAATGGATGTTCCGGTGTTGTTGTAAAGTCCTAAACGCAGAAAAAGTCTGGCTACAAATGTCGCAGATCCACTTCTTTCTATCACCAGATGTAATTTCGCTTCCTAGAAAAGAAAAAAACAACGTTCCAGTCAGGTCTAAAGTCGATTGCATAAAGTCCTACATGTTAGTAATACACAACATTCAAAACTAAAGTACTTTTCCTGATAAACCTTAATTCCGGCCAGGAACATGCGACCACCACCACACATAGCACTGGTGGTTGTTAAAATTCCACCAGCGATGGACATTTTTTTGTCATAGGCTCGTAGACAAAACAGGTTGACTTTTATTTTTGGGAACTGACGAATACAGTGATACTGGGAACTGGCCAACAAAATGGTAATGGGAACTGACCGATAAAGTGATACTGGGAACTGGCCAACAAATGGTAATGGGAACTGACCAATAAAGTGCTAATCGCTATTGCAGAACTGGTGAGTTCTAACCTATTTTTGTTTAATTCCTTTCTCGCATATAATAAAATAATTCTGTGCGGGGAGGGGTTTCAGAATTCTACCATAAACGTCCTCACCCCTACCCTTTATTATTTTCAAGTATGAGATATATGTTTGGGATCCGGGTGCTGGCTATGCTGTGGATAAGGTTAATTCCTGCCAATGGACCAGTTCAGCACACACTTTAATTTTCATGGAATAGCAACACAATCTGCTCTTCTTGCTAACCTTAGATTGTTGTATCGATATTTTTATAACGTCTTGCACTAACTAATACGGAGAATTTTGAGTGCCATTTATTTGTATGGTTTGTAGTGCATCCATCATTTTCATGCTTTACTACCAATTTTTTGAAGAACAAACAAAAACTTATAAGAAAAACTATGTTTTTAATGAATACTGTAACAATCTTTAGAAAATTAAAAGCTAACCGTCTGCAAAATCAGAAGAACAAATGAAATAAAACAATAAGTGTGTGTATGATTTTACCTTGTATTTTTTAGTAAACCCAATAATTAGGCCAAGAGTTATTTAATACAATTTTTCATCAAATTGATCCAAATACTAAAGGAACAACAATATTCAGCAGACTTGTTTATTGCATCGTAATAATTTTCGTAACAGAATATTAGATGTATGCTTTGAGTTAATTTAAGTTGTAACAGTAAAAAGGTAGCGCTACAAAGAAAAAAGCATTGTTATCACACATTTATTTTCAAATCTTAGGCCGGGTTTACGCAACCACTCGCTTTTGCATTCTCGCAGCTAGAAGCTAGAAATCACCTCAAATTCCAACATGGCGGCGGTTTTATGTCTGCCGCCTCGCAACGAAAACAACAAATAACGTGAGTTCAGAAGCGTTTAGGAAAATTGTTTCGTGATGAGAAATTCTTTATATTATTAGCACGGATTATAAGACTGCAAGTATTTACTCAAACGATGTCGGATTTAGCTAATCCACGTAGCGTTGTTACCATGGCAACGACACCTTTGAAATCGCGATTAGATTCTCGCTGCGAGAATGCAAAGGCGAGTCGTTGCGTAAACGCACCCTTACTGTGAAGAAAGAAGTAAGATACGTTACTAGCAGCGTATAATTTTCAGCAAATAAAGAAAATTAGGTGAACAATCATACCACTGGAATTTATCTGTTTCAAAAGCACAATACTTTTGTGGTCAAATCAAAGAACGGCGTACAATAAAGAAGTATTTCCATTTACGGCATCTAACCAGATTTAAGTTGGTGGATGCTATCACCGATCCACAAGAAAGCAGCTTTCACAGCACTATATGTATTTGTTAACAGGATGCTTATCTCTTTGATGACTCATCAAACTTTTCCGCGAGGACAACTTGCTGCCACAAATTTGGCAGATCCAACAAGGGCGTTGACTTATCGGTATGTGGGTCCCGCTATGTTCATCAAGATGGCCACGCGAAACACAACACATGCCACACGTGGAACACTTGAACCGTTCCAAATGGATGTTCCGATGTTGTTGTAAAGTCCTAAACGCAGAAAAAGTCTGGCTACAAATGTCGCAGATCCACTTCTTTCTTTCCCCAGATGTAAGTTCTCTTCCTAGAAAAGAAAAGAAAATGTTCCAAGTGAGTCAGGTATAAAGTCGATTGCGTAAAGTCCTACATGGTTAGTAACATACAACATTTAAAAACACAATTCTTTTCCTGATAAACCTTAGTTCTGGTTAGGAACATGAGATGAAAAGTGTATATATGTGTTTGCCAGCAAGCTAAACAGCTTTTTGAAAGCCCAAGTGGTAGATGTTCAGTGGAAGGGACCACCATCGTATCAGTGTTTTTTGCCGCAGGAGGCAGGAAACCGGAATACCTGGAGGAAACCCTCGTGCAACGGGTGGGAAACAACCAGAGAAAAACCCCGTACATATACACTTCCCATCACCAGGATCGAACCTGGATCTGTAAAACACCAGGGATGTACAGCCGGGATCACAAAGGCTATCGAATCTGACACCCCACTGCTCACGGCTACCCGTGCACACAATAAGACTGTATGTAATATGTAATAAGACTGAACAGGGCAAACAAATAAAATACTGTGTATAAAGAGTTAAGATATGCGGAAATGCACGTAAAAGATGGAGCAGCAGCAAGTCGGTTTGGTTGGCATTTGGTATTCCATATTGTGCAGGTCAGGAAGTAAGCCGTATGGACTGCGTGGGTACAATTTCAGGAGATGCAGCAAACTACAATCAGGTAAATGTCTAGTACCTTAATTGTTGTGTGCTTAACAACGCAAAAAGAAAGCTCAATTATTTTTGCCACCATAACAAGGCCAGCACAAACTGGAACTTTTATTTAATATGAAACAATTTACAACACGACGTTGCTACATCGAAATTTTTTTCTATGAAATGCGAACATTTCGAAAACCATTCGAAAGCTAAATGTTAGAATGTTTAACCTTTGAGTGAATTATTAGGCTTTTGTGTGATGTCAGTTTTGTCCCACAGGTATGACAAGGTAAGCACAGGCATTCCTCCATTGGAATAAGTTTCAAGATATGTTAATCAAGGTGACCTTATGACTTGCAACACATGCTATACGTCAGGTGCTTGAATCATCCTACAAACAGATATTCTGTTGTTGACTCTGAGCCCTGCATTCAGAGAAACATCGGGTACGAAGATACCACCTCCACTTTTGAGTAAAACTTGATATGGTGTCATCAGCTGTAAATAGAATACGTTGGTTGGTAATTTAAAGGATAATACAGAAAAGGTATTCTTTTCTAACTAATTACGGAATGTGATAACCATAAAGCACTATAACCATGATTTCAGATAAAAATGAAGTTGTTAGATTATTAATCGTGACTAACAAGTACATATCAAAAGTGAAACAAAATACACTTCACAAATGAAATTAACACTTTTTGCCACTCTCTGTTACCAAGAGGATTCCTAGGTAAAAGCCATCAGCAGCGAAAAGGGAAGGAGGAAGAGATGGAGAGAAGATGGGACAATATCTCGTCCAAATTAGCTCCAGTGGACGTAAAAGGGCAAAGTATTTTTCTTTTAATATTACGAGTTTATTTCTCGTTTTATACTTATTTTAAATCCATGATGGAGGCAAAAATGGCATCCCCAAAAAAGAGGTTTTGGGCTTGTAACTTTTAAATCATTCACCATGTTAAATGCACTAATTACATTTTCTTGAAAGAACCAAATAATTTTTTTGAAATTCAAAGATGGCAACTGAAAACTGGCGTCTGAAAAACTTTTTTTGTTCTTGAACATAAACTGGTTGCGATTAGCCTTAGAATTAAGTATTCTTCAAATAAGGTCCTCTTCAAACTTATCAATATAAAAATACACGTCTGTAGCTAGGAATTCTATTAAGCACTAGGAAATCAAATTAAAACGGACAAACAACCCGGCTTACTTTAATTCAAGCCTTCTTCAAACACAAGACTAGTTGCATTAAAGTTAAAATCAATATTTTACCATGACTCACACCAAAAGGAAAACAACAGTTGTCAATAGCTTACCATTCTTATGTGTCGAACATATCAAAGAGCGGAGCCGTTTTGCTACAACAAGCAATTATGATATGGGCTGCAAAACACAACACTTTATTGCAATGGATAAAAAAGAAAATTGGTTTACAGACTATCGGCTCCAACCAAACCTTATTGATCTGCTTTTCCCCCACCATTTCATTAGTATGCAATCAAGCAGTTGCAGTGGTGTAACAAATTTGGGCTGGGCCCCTATGCAAAAATTCTGTGTGGGCCTCCCCTCCCCAAGTCCATTATTTTTTTTTTAAACTAGTGCTAAGACTTCGGCTACATGAAAACGGTTGAACGGATTTTCATGAAATCTGGTGCATGAAAATTTATGCAGTACTTATCAACCAAATCCAAATGTTATGAAAATCACTTGTTTAACTGGCACTGTCCATGCGACACTGAAGATCGTGGATGGATGTGCGATATCGTACTGTGGTTAGCAGTTAAAACCTATTCCCATGCTCTTATCTGACTTTTTTTTAAAACATATTCATCCTTTCACAGTACAACTCTTCATTAAGCATGAACTTTGGAATACGCGGATTTTTTAATTACGTGTGCTCGCAAACCCAGTAGGGCCCCATGGAGGTCTGGATTCGTATGCATTGCATACCTAGCATACCTCTACGTTACACCACGGAGCAGTTGCTAACTGAAGAATTTCACCCTCTGATGCATTTATTCGTACGTGCTGCAGCAGATGCAAATGTAATGCATAGAATACATTTTATGCGTTTTTCCAACCTTGAACTCAGGAATCAATGGTAACACGTTTGCTGAACAGGTATGAAATAGAGATTCAGGTTATAACAAGAATTGCAGAATGGAAACAACAATACCGTTATCCTGCAAACTTCCAAGCTATAAAAGTTTCAATTGGTAACTTTCATTTGATGCTGCCTAAAGCTATTCTTAGAAACTTTTTTTTTTATTTGTGTCAATGAATGACTTTCTAACAAGAAAATACTAACAATTGAAATGAATGCATTTTGGTTGGAAAGAACTGCTTTCACGTCTTTAACTGGTTAAATTAACAATTTGCCGGTTAAAAATCATTAAAAAAAATCAAAAACAATTTACGACACAATTAAGCTGCCTTTTCAAGTAGGTTTAACTCGATTTTCCCACACACATCTCCCACTATGTGCGCAAAGTGAATCCTCGCTTTTTTGCTGAGTCATGCTTCTAATTTTATTAGCCAGCACGCACAGAGATCACCCACGAGCATGGTACAATTAGAACGACAGGCATGGGAAATACGCAGGTATGCGCAATGAGTATAGCAAGGAGCAGCATCAGCACGTTCATAGAAAAATCAAACAAGCAATGGTAATGACTGAGTTCGAGTCCTGGTCGACGAAGCGTGTTTCCTCCCTTCTTTCTCAGAATGGTGCGTTACCACAAAGCTCATTTTAAAGCCAATTGTTACGTCGAGCTTTGTTGTCAAGTCTTTATTTACCTTGCGATTTCTTGCTATTTTAACTTCTTTTGGAGTTTCAGTTTCACTCTGTGCCGTGTGACGTATGGCGAATAGAATGTACTGCATTGCATCATCACACTGAAGTGTTGTGAGTGTTGTATCTCTGTGGGGTGATGTTCTTTATTCTTTGACTTGATTCTCATTGCGTTGTTGCACCTAAACCCTTTAGTTGCTTGTTTAGAAATATTTTGATGTTTGGTAAATATGCACGACAACTGTCATGTTTTGGGTCCAAGTTAAATCGATTGCAATAAGTAGACTGGAACACTTCCACTTATTGTATTTTGTTTGTTTTATAAATTTAAATTTTATTAGATTGATTTTACGCACAATAAAATAAAAGTAAATATCTGGGTAGGAACCTCGGTCTAGTAATACTTGTATACAAAGTAGTTATCAAAAAGAAGCTGGTCGTATCAAATGCAACTACACAACTATGTAAAAGAGGCATATCCCACCCATTAAGCTATCTTGTAATGCCACACAGACGCCATGTGGTTGAAGTTACTCAGATCTTAGCAATTTTAAGGCTAACTTGATTTTAAGCATCGCCACTGGATGTCCTTGTCTACATTGAGCTAACAAGGATTATTAGTATCATGCAAGCTGATAAAGTGTTCGAAGATGGAAATCATATGCTGGTAGGTTCCCAAACTACATATACCTTACATCATAGGAAGGCCCAATAACAGTTCAGAAACCGCCATGTGGCAATTATTGTTACAAAGAGTGAACCTGTAAATATACATAGGTTTACTCCGAATTAAAACTACAATTCCAATGTTTGATTTAAATTGTTGACTGGCACTGATACTGAAAACTGTACTTGGGTCTTTACGTTAATGGAAAAATTAAGTCTGACTGAATACTTATTTCGGATCATCATAAACCGTATTTGCATTCAAAGAAGCTAAAGGTGAAGTATGAATAAACCTATTATGGAATGAAAACAGCCTATAACAATTGATTAATGTATTATAACTTCATTCTAATGCCTGTATGTACTTAGTTTAGATCCATTATTTGTTACATTGTTTTACAATTAGTTTTTTTAATTTTATAAATGAGGAGTACAACTCAATTGTATTAAACACTGTAGTCAAAGCGCATGGTAAAAGACACAAATAAATAAGTAAAAAACCAACACGTATAAATCCTATTGTGCAGGAAAGCTCAAGTGGTTTCTTTACCAACCAGCTAATATTTAAAGCTAACCCTCTTCATTATACAGAATACATTAATAAAAAGAATGTTTGACTTTAGTAGGTTCTTAAGTCCATTACGAGAATTGAACATTTGACCACAAGTGTTGTACGCCACAAACTGTCTACACTCTTTTGGAGCATGTATAAGAGTATGTTCGTCCAAGGCAAATCAAGAGGGAAGATACTTGAAACATTCTAGACAGTTAAAACGTTCAAGATGAACATTTGTGTGAAGTTGAAGATAGTTTGAAGTTGAGAACTGACGACGATTCAGGTTGCATTGAAATCAGATATTTTTCATCCGAGGCCGCGAAAATAGAAAAGCAGTTTGTGAGGTTAAAATACTTAACACATTTTTAAAATCGTTAGCTTCCAGAAAACCTTCAACTAGCTGACAGAGCACTTAACAGAGTACAAGCATTATGAAATAAATCCCTGCAATAGGTTAATCTAATCCTTTGGTGATGGCAAAGCTATTTGTAGGGG
>JAHWFP010137823.1:0-42210 GCA_023313725.1 Lithobius niger | reverse complement strand
TGGCATCTCGGGTAAGATTGCTGGAAAGAAAAGATCTCCACCTTTCAGAAAATCCTAAAGATATCCGTTTTGGGGTATTAGACGGCTCGCAAGAATACTTTGAACACGAAAATCACTATAACTACCGTTTTTGGTGAAGTAAATCACCCCCTCCACCTCCCCCAAGGTTTTTTTTTTTTTTAACTTGCTATCATTGCTATTTTTACCAGTTATTCTTCATGTGTATTCATGCTTTTCACAGAAAGTGAAAAATTCCATCGATTTTGGGCCCCAAGTCGTCCAATTATATGAAGTGTACATCGGGTGCATTGGGGGCCACATGCGTGGCCTCTTTGGCACCGTTTATTCGCTGAATCATTGACTCATTTAAAAAAAAAACAACGAATAGAACCTTTTTGGCAGACAACCCTGCTCTATAATTTCGTATTAAATGTTGTTATATGCAGCCGTTTCCGTGATATATTGAAAAAAACTGATTTCGGGCGCATGTTTCCAAGATGGCGGCATTACCTCAACATTCTTCTACAAGGTTTATTGGCTGAATCACTGAATCTACGAAAAAATGAATGAAACATTTTTTTGCAGAAAATTGAACGCTGTATGTTTTTGTGTAGAACATATTTTCATGCCCGAGCAACCGTTACCGAGATATATTGAAAAAACCGTTTTCGGACGCCATGTTTCTAAGATGGCGGACAAGTAATGGTCGGATTTCAGGGGACTTTTAGTATGTTGTTTAGCACGCCACCAGAGACCATCCCACAAATTTGTAGCTTGTGGCTAATTAATTCTCTTTTCAACCCTATTTTGACTGGCCTATTTTCCCTTTATCAATAATTTGTGTACAACAAACAATTAAGCAAATTTGGATGTGAACGGATCGCTGCCTTTTAAAGTTATGTCACAAAACAAAATGATTAATTAACGAGTGGCTGAAACGACACGAAACACAAACTAGGCCGTAGGTAACTAGTCTGTGCTACCATGAACGAGCGATACGGTTTCAGTATCGTTATCATTGTCGTTATCAACTCACCGTTCAAGCAGTGTGAAGCATGACAGCCTGAACCGAGAATAGATAATAATAATGATACTGAAGCTAATACATCGCTCGTATACATGCTAACACAGAATAGTTATCTATGGCGAAGTTTGTGTTTTGAGTCGTTTCAGCACGGCTGAAGAATAGGCCTTGGTTCTACAATTTTCCAAGTTTCGGTTTCTTGTCCTCATCCCCCACTCAGGCTTACTGGTTCCAATCATAAGTTTGAATTAACATTGAATATTAATGCCCAGCAATTTTAGATATTCTTGTCAATTTATTCTACAAGCGCAGGAAACCAATCCATTTAATAGGGCCAAACTGAATACATTTTTGAATAATCTCATTAGCAGCAAAAATATTTTCAGTTTATTCAGGTTTAACTTCGAAACGATATCATTACATATGAAAATGTTCCTAAAATGGTACCGAAACTGCTAGTCTGCGTATGTATATGTTCTTTTTCTATGTTATTTCATTATAAACTGTATTTGGTCTCTTTGTGACGTCCAGCGTCAATTTATTGTGTGATGAAATCTGACCTAGCAATAAAGAGGCCGGGCGTTTATTTCTAGAAACCTGATATACGTCATGACAAGAATTTATAGGATTTGGGAGGAGAATTTGTGACCGAGACCCATACTGGAACGTCTTGGATACATTCGTATTAGTTCAGTCTTAGTTTATAGAGGGCGCCATGTGTTTTATGTGGGAATTTCTACTCAGTTTTTAGCCTAAAATTTAACTAAACTAAATGAAAGTAGCTTGTATTTAATTATTATTTGACCGAGCTTAGTTGTAATTTAGTTTACTTTAGATTTGGGCTGAAAAAAGGAGCAAAAATTACCAAATGGAACATGTGGCGCCCTCTGAAAACTCGGACTGAACTAATAGGGACGAATGGAACGTGTTTCAATAGGGACTTTTTAGAGTTACAAATTCTCCTCCCAAACTCTATAAATTCTTGGTCATGATAACAGATGCAAGTTAGTAAAGAAGTTGCAGCAACCATATTATCAAAAGTAAATAAACATACATGAATCACTATAAAAAACTTAAAAGATAATTAGAAACATGCAATCATCGAAAATCATACACTTAAATAACGTTGTGCAGTAAGCCACCTTTAAGTACTTATGTCTCATTCAAGTTACTTGACCCGGATTCGAACCTGCGAATTAGTTCATCACCAGTACACTGCCACACCACCTTTAGCAATATGGCCACTCGTCACTGGCCTAAAGATAACTCGCTGAAACTGTTATTAAGTTATATTCATTTTATATTTAACTCTTTAGATGTACTGGCCATGATACTACCTCTTGGGGATTTTATTACAGCTTTCATCGGTTTCCTGTGCTTGTTAACAATATGCCGAACTTTACAGTCGTTTAAATACGATTATACTTTAGTGCTAAGCAGTTGAGACCAGTTCTTATTAACGAGCGTCATACAATATCCGCTGTGAGAGAATAAATCCCTAAGGCTATGATTAACAGCCCTGCTCTTCGCCGTTGCCAATATGTAAACGAAAAGCAAGTTCTAGTTAGCATCCATTACTACTAAGAACATGAAACGGGCTACACAATCCGATACGCAAAGAAGAGTAGCTAAACGCAGGGCGCTCCTGATTTTTACAATTCTTCTCGAAACCATTATCCATTATACCAGGCTTACACTGATGGTTATTCACGTGAACGTTACTTATGTCGACAGAGTGAGCTAAGTACTTGCCCATAAATAACAAAGCACAAGGTAAAGGGTAAACGAAGAAAACAGTCTGCATACTAATCTCAGAAAGAAAGAAAAGTCAACTGCCCCGACTAGGACTCGTTAGGTCACTTGATTTAAAATTTATTGAATTGTTGATCCTATGTGCCTTCTTTATCGAAATCTTTTGGTTCGTATCTATACCTGTTGAGATTTTTTCAACAAGAAAACGTTAAGCTGTGTCACTAACAGTGACTTTTATGTTGTCGGGCGACCAAAGTCTCCCGATTAAACTAATTTCAGCCTTTTCTGTCGCATTGTTATTTATCCTCACATGCCTGAAAACAGCCAAACGACCTTTGCTGTAAAGACACAACGTGTCTAGTGGCCGCCATTCTCATATGCTGGATGCTCATTTATCTGGTTGTTATCGTTTAGCTTGGCGGGCGACACATTAGCGTGAGTCTTGATTTGTTTTATTTCTTTTTCAGGCATACGAATGTACTCTTGAGTCGAACTCAGGGATACTGAGATATCCTTGTCAGTCTGAGGACCCTAAGGCTTGGTTACATTCCAAAGTTAAATATTTGACTCCTAAACCTGAGGGACATTTCACTACTCTCTAGTTAGGAAACAGCAAACTACTCAGGTAGTAGGTTTGCTTCCGTGTAGGGAATGTCCTTTTACTAGGGTATTATGTTGTTTTCTATAGGGAAAGAGCTCCTACTCACTTGGCTGGCACCAAGGTCATTTTCAAGATAGTTCATAGACTTAGATGCAAGTAACTCCTAAAATGTTGATCCTAGAGCAAAACGGTAAAAATTCCCCCACCCCTTTAACTGTACTTTGTTCCACATTATGCTTTCAGAAAACTGACTGCATGACGACTCGTTTCCTTGCACTTAGAGTGCAAAAACATTTGTGACATCACATTTGGATATCACATTTGTACATCAACAAAGTTACTGTTAGAGTTTACGAATGGACATGTTTTCAGATTTTTTGCACTCGTAGTGGAAGAAAACGTGGCGTCATACAGTCAGTTTTCTGAAAGCATAATGTGGAACAAAGTATATTCCCCACAAGAGACTCGAGCTATTAATTTACCAGGTCAAAAAAATGCCCACCCCCAAAATTTTGCCACTCACAAAAAGCTTCAAATGGCCGTAATTTTTAAAGTATTGTTCCTAGAGCGAAACGGATCGAAATTTGACTTCCCTTTACCAACCCTACAATTCCTCTAATATGTCAGTTGAACAGTCAGAAAAAAATTGTTGGTTCACTCCCCATATTTATTTTCTTCTAATAGCCGTAACTTCTAAACTAATGGTCGTAAGGTGAAACGGTTTGAAATTTGGCTTCCCATTACGTAACCCTACGCATTGACCACTCTAGGAGGTGGCTGTCACCAAGTTCAGTTTTATTTATTCATTTATTTTATATATTAAAAGTACAAATTATGTCCGTGGATAAATTTGGTTGAGTTTTGAAGAGATCCAGAGTCGAATGGGTTGGCCAAAGCAAGGGTTTTGTGTTAACGCCTGAAAATATTATGACATCGAAAACAAGCGCTTGATTAACGGAGGAGATGGTATTGACCCGCAAGACGGCATAAACTTGTCCCAAATTGGTGCTCTGGAACCAAATGTGGAAAAACTTCGAGCCAAATTACCTCCCTGTATTACGGGCTTGATATAAACATAAGTTTGAGTTGCTGTGAGCGTGGCTTGATGTAAACAAGAGTTTGCGTTGGTGTCGACAAGAATTCGTGTCAACAAGAACAAAGAATCGTGTTACTTAGAACAAGAATCGTGTTACCATGACCAAGAAATCAAACAAATTTTTTTTACATAAATAAAAGGTTAGTAGTTTAATTTCTCCAAAAATGAGTACAAAGAAATGACAATGAGCACGGATCAGTACGAGGCCTTGAAATAACGACTCAAACGCAAATTTAGGGTTGCCAAGCTAGAAAATGTTACTGAGTCCGAACATTTCACGAAGATAATTCAAACCGGTAACAGAACCCATCAGAGAGCAAACAAAACTACAGGCTAAGGAGAACAAAAAGGTGGCTGCTCAACGTCAGCTCTAGATCAAAGAGTTGTTAGCCATCAAAGCCGGTCAGTAGAAACAATACATACGGCACGGGGAACAACTTCACAACATTCAGAGGGCCTTGGAAGCAGCAACTGGACCGGGCTACATGAGAGACGAGAAAGAAGGCGAAGACTCGGATTCGGAAGTTGCTTTTAACACGGGGGCAATGAAACAATTATCTAACTCCATGGGCGCACTCACACCCACCTCGCTCAAGCAAATTGAATCCATGACTCCGAGCGCATGAATGAGATACTTGGAAGAAGAGACTTCATTACTAGATACCGTGCAAATAGGCCCGCTAGCTACCGAATATTTGAGGATGTTCGCCACTAGGGAGAGTCTAACCGACCCTACTTTCAGTATAATATAAGAACCGGATACAAAAAAGTACACGATAGGTTCCTCGGATGTAGATTTCAATGGCAACCACGTGCTTGTGGGAGGAAAAAAGTACAACGGTACCGACGAGCTGTGACAGTTGATCATGCTTAAGAATCCTCTTAAACCGACTGACGATCACCCCATTCTGTTGGATTATGATGATATTCTCATGAGAAGTAGCGCCGTGTACCGTGACCATGATCCCGCAGCTAAGAGATTAAAATCGAGTGCTGATTACAAGGATGCAACCTTCATTAAACCGGTATTTGGCAAGATGCAGCCAACTCTTCAAGGCGAAGGATACACAACATACATTAAAACGACAAAGCAGCACCAAGAACAGCCGACTCTACAAGGGAAAGGGTACCAGATATACAAAGATCCTAACGAGTTTTGCGAAAGGTTGAAACTGATCAGGGCTTCGAAGGATGTTGGAAACAACAATCTGGACGAAGAGATCATGCACTTTTATGCAGAGTTGAACGCTAATGGTCTTTTGTCGGATGATGAGTATGGCAATTATTGATAGACGAGTTTGGACGATGCTAAAAGACGAAAACAAACAACAAAAAATTTTAGCTAATAAAAGACCAACTGTAAATGATTAAATCTATTCTTCGTACTCTCGTCTCGAGCGATGTCACGAGAATAACGATTCCTCAGCCATAGTCCTTTCCTCAAAAACCACTGTTTTTACAAGCAAATTTTCAATGTCTCTACTGCCCTTGGACAGAGAAGAGTGGGAGATTGCCCTCGTTAACTTGGAGACTTACAACTCCATTCCGAACGTAGAGGCTGACTCTTTTCTCCTTCTTTCCGGACAGAATTTGATCGAATGGCACTTGCGGTCATCTTTGCTGTGGTCATCTTTGGTGTGAAAAAACTCCATCAATTCCTGTCATGGTAGCATTGCATGTTCAGTGATGGGCCCTATTTATGAACGGCTACTTACTTGATGACCATCATATCGCTGGCAAGGCAAACTTAACCACTGCCAGTTGGTCCCATATACCGCTGATGAATGAAATGTCTGATATTGTTGACCCATAGTCTAGGACCAACAGAGGGTCCTGTGCACAAAATAGGGTATCTTAAAAAAGTTTGGTCTATGTTGTAAGGGATCGGTAGTAGATTCAGAAAATGTTCGGTGGCCACCTGAAGTCCTGGCAAATAGGTCATAAATGACGTCATCAGTTTTATTACACCGTGGTTCCTATTAATGTACATATCTCGGCTTATATCTACCCGCTTAACGTTTTCTATATGTCAAATTAAAGATAATTAAATGTAGAAGATAATACTTCCAATGAAATAATAAGCTAGTTAGCATAGTTTGGCTGAACATTTTCTTAAAGTTAAACGGGAGTGCTTCTGTGAATCATTTTTAACAATTTGCTTCTAATCTGTTAAGATTAGCGCAAATATGTATCCCACATTGTAGTTGGCATGTTTCGTTTCTTTTAATATGACGTATGGCAAAAGAAAATCGGTTTGAAAGAAGTGGAGATAAGTTTGTCCGACTATGCGTAACACTTAACAGCCAGCAGTTACCAAACCATATCACGCAAATAACGTTTCCAATCTAGAACACGATACGCCCAGCCTTTCATCATGTGGCAGTTATTCTTCTTGGTGTTTTGGCGGATACTATTAGCAACTATACATGACACGCACATCGAAAAGTGGTAACGTTAGCAACAAGTTTGTTGGTATGTTTCTTGGTAAAGAAATTTCTTTGTCCAAATTCGTTGTTGAAAGAGCGAAAAGGCTGCTGCAGTGAAGACCGCGATCTTTACAGTAAACTGAATATGATCGAGTTTTAAGGTTGTTTTATCAACGAAGAGGTAAAAATTACAAACTCATGCTACAACTAAGAATTGAGAAACGTATTTTTTTTTATTTGATTAGGCTTCACTGCTGTACAACGCACTATTGTGATATGCGTTTTAGAATTTGAAAACCGTTTTTATTGTACAACCTAAGCTATTTACTTTAATTTAACTTTACCTAAAAGTAATATTGCCCCTGAAACTTTAGCTTCAGATAGATGTAGGCAACCTATTAATATTTTCACAAATAAAACTACACTTTTCCAATCTTAGTACACTTAGGCAGCATTTTTGCAAATGTCCGTTCACCAAAACAAGGAGAAGAATGCTACAATACATTCATGCAAACTGTATCGTCAAGCAGTGCATATTTGCAAAATTTGCAGCTCGATGGGTCGTGTTTGCGGCAAATGCAGGGACGTTTTGCACACTTGCTGCTATTGCAGTTCGGTAAGAAATTGTGTGGTTGAAGTATGTGGTATGTAGTGGGGTGAAGCAATCCATCGGTGATCTCATACCCGCAATGGTTTCTGCATGATGCGTGTGAAAGTGGTGTTTGTAACACGAATTTCTACCCTCGAATATTCGGTATTGCCAGATAATACGGTCAGCTTCTTGACTGATCATCCGCATTAGACCGGTGGGCTCATAGTTGACCCATCGGCTATAACTCTTTCCACCAACGTTTCATAAATAACAAAGCAAAGTTAGATGAAATAAGGCGTAATGCAATAATGTAAGTGTTGTAGGTCTTCTACAACACGTATATTACAGGTGTTGCAAAAAGCAACGTTTTTGTGGATGTTCTAATTCACAACATGTTGTGACCAGTGTCGGATTGACCCACCCGGGAAACCGGGGGTGCCCGGGAAAGACGCCTCCTTCCTGTATTTCTGGACCTAGTGAAGTACAAAGAAACGCACACAAATGGTCATTATATTCATACGCAGTCCATATCAATTTGGGGTCAAATGGCAAACAAAATGTCCCAAGAATATTGCAAAAATGGAGCCCCACTATTTGTTTCCCAGGAAGGCTCACCTCTCCAAATCCGACCCTGGCATTGGCTGACTACAGCGTGTTGTAAAAAAGAAGGGTAATATCTGTTGTGATTAACGTTCTAAATCAATTTTTGTTTTGAAGGAACATGCTCCTCCCGAACGAAGTGATGTGATTGATCCATGGCATAACCAAACCGTATCACGCAAATAACGTTTCTAGTCTAGAAATACGATACGCCCAGCCTTTCATCATGTTGCAGTTATTTTTCTTGGCTTTTTTTTTTTTTTTTTTGACGGGTACTATTAGCAACTATACATGACGCGCACATCGAAAGTCGTAACGTTAGCAACAAGTTTGTTGGTACGATTCTTGGTAAAGAAATTTCTTTGTCCAAATTCGTTGTTGAGAGAGTGAAAAGGCTGCTGCAGTGAAGACCGCGATCTTTACAATAAACCGAATACGATCGAGTTTTAAGGTTGTTTTTATCAACGAAGAGGTAAGAACTAACAAACTCGTGCTACAACTACGAATTGAGAAACGTGTTTGTTTTTTTTATTTGATTAGCCGTAAAATTAGAGAATTCAACTAGACTACTATGGTGACATACGAAGACATTCTAGCATTAGAATGATGCAGCAGCGGCTTACATTGTCGTTCATACTCAAGCAACAACTAATCTGTAGTAATGTAAGACATTTAAAGTGGAATTTAGCAAGAACCAGAGGATTCTTGCTCATAGTGATTTATTCACTACCTTTACCAAAACTGTGCAGCCAGTGATTGGTAATTAGTTGAATGTGAATTGGAGAGACCACCTACCTTATCGTCCATTCATTCAAACCGTCTAGCACGATAAATTAAGTTTAAAAAAGGAATGGCCGAACAGTTACCAGGCAATGGACAGATACTGGTTCCCTTGAAACTGCTGTATAGTGACCATTCACAAAATATGTCACACTATATTTGACCAATTCTGATTCCTTTCCTCCCCTTGCCATAGTTTTTCACAACTATTCGTAGCCCACTGAAAAGGTATGTCACACCGATCTGAACCTATTCCCCTCCGAAAATTTTTTTTCTGGGAATTCCATTTTGTGGTCCTGCGCAAAACTCCTAAAAACAGCCTATTTTATCTGCCATGAGCCAGTTGAAAATAACCATCCACAGATAAAAGAAGAAGAGAGGGAAATAGTCACATTTACGTCCTTTTCAACAAACAGGGTTAACTCGAGACTGACCTTCTTGGCCGCAGAGACATCTCGTATTGTACGTGAAAACAAGCGTCTACAGAGACTACCTAGGTGCAACCGGTCATCTGTACAGTTCTGCCATTACCAATAGTGACGCACACTTCTCTATCACGCATTGCAACAGGTATCTCTATTATATAATCTAAAAGCAGTAACCATCAGAATTGCCCGTTAAAAATGTGTTAACTTTTTAGCTTACATTTACATTTTAGGTGTAATTGTCAGCATTTAGGCCTAATTTACAACTTTAATTTCGTAAGTAGCAACTAACGGAGATTTGGATTGTATACAGTAAGTATATTCATTTTTGCAACACGGTATGCCTTCGGGCACACAGTCACAGTGTCATACCGTAATTCGCAACGTAGCCTATATAGATCAGTGGTAGTACGGAAGGAACAGTAGAAACGCTGTTGAGAAATCCAGTAGTGACTCGTAGCATCTTGACGTTGCCATGGTAACGTAATTTTGGACCTAATTTTCATTTTTAGGCATAATTTTTTTAACGGCAGTCTTAGTTTCGTAAGTAGCAGATAGGCCTAATGGAGAATTTGGTTCGACCGTAAGCCTACTCATTCATGCAACAATGCGACAAGACTCTTTTAAAAGAAACTAAAATGTTTTTGTTTTTACGGCTGCATTAACACAAATCCTTAGGATTTCAATTCGACGATGAAATGTTATTATTTAATTTAGTTACGACGAAGAAGTCTATTAGCTATAAAGAGGTACCGATGTTTTAATTTGCCATGTTATTGAACTAACTTTTGACACTGAATCTAACGGTGTAACAATGGTCGTCTCTATCTGGTACCCTTGCGAAGTTGAAAAAAGCGACGGACGGACGGACAAAGTCGTTGCAATAGTCTTCTTAGCCGGTACGGCTGTACAGAAGACTAAAAATTGGTATTAGAAAAAAAAACCTTTCCCAACCTTTCATCCAGAATGAGCTGTACCTTAATTCCAATTTTCCAAGTACCTAGTCAAACCGTTTTCTGAAGTGTTACCAGCTATACACACACACTCTTAACCAGCTATGATGCAACCAGCAAGGTTGGTACGAAGCTAACAGCTATCACAGCTAATCCAGTGTTCTGCTTACAAGAGTTTGGTAAACACCTTCATGCAGAGTGATTGATGGCAACACTGAGAAGGCATAGGAATACTTAGTTCAAGTCATAAAGAAGGCACTACGCTGAAAACAATGGAGAACTGCGGTACTGGTACATATTACAGTAGTGTATCAGTGCGTATTGACGACCTACCTCCACCAAGCCACTCTGCAAGTCGACACATTTTACGAGAAATGTAAATATTACTAATGTACAGGGTGGTCACAAATGATTCACCTCATTTTGAACATTTATTACTTAAAACATAAAAAAGCTAAATGAATGCGGTTTGCTTCTTTACAAAGAACAACTCAAAAAGTTTTATGCAGCGCTGTTACCAAAGCGTTAAGACCAGCATGCACTGCGTGTAACGTCACTTCCTAAAAATGGCGTCTGCACAGCAGAAAGCGATGTGTGTTGTTTGGATGTGCAAAACAAAATCCGTTATTTCAGTACAAAGACAATTCAGAACGAAGTATGGAGGACAGGCACCTACAGGACAGTCTATACGACGGTGGGTTGAACAGTTTAAAGAAGCGTGGAATGTGGATTCGTCCGTAAAAACTACTGACTTTAAAAAATCGTTGTTGTCATGCAAGCGATTCAAGATGTCCACGGCAAATTCGTAATGTCGTGGTTTGTTGTCGGGTTTCAACGCTTGAACAAGTTGGATATTGTAAGCGTACATTCGTAAACGCTTGTGTAGAACCTTCATCACTGTTGACCGAGGCATTTGCAGCTCAATATTCACATGACGAGTGGATTTGGATGGACTACGATGAAACAATTCGCGCACTTCTTCCACTCGTTCTTCCGACACGCGTGCTCTGCCGCTACTCTTCTTCTTTGTAACACTTCCCGTTTCTTTAAACTGTTCTACCCACCGTTGTATGGACTGTCTTGTAGGTGCCTGTCCTCCATACTTCGTTCTGAATTGACTTTGTACTGAAATAAAAGATTGTGTTTCGCACATCCAAACAACACACATCGCCTTCTGCTGTGCAGACGCCATTTTTAGGAAGTGACGTCACGCGCAGTGAATGCTGGTCTTAACGCTTTGGTAACAGCGCTGCATAAAACTTTTTGAGTTGTTCC
The DNA here is from genome assembly GCA_023313725.1 of Lithobius niger. Classification (NCBI taxonomy): domain Eukaryota; kingdom Metazoa; phylum Arthropoda; class Chilopoda; order Lithobiomorpha; family Lithobiidae; genus Lithobius; species Lithobius niger. Next base: position 30,686 of record JAHWFP010137823.1, on the reverse strand, counting down.
TTGTAAAGAAGCAAACCGCATTCATTTAGCTTTTTTATATTTTAAGTAATAAATGTTCAAAATGAGGTGAATCATTTGTGACCACCCTGTATTACTTGCATGGGGTTGGTGGCCGAGCCTTCTGACCTCTGGGGTGAGTTTATTGTAATCGTTCGTGGTTCCCTAAAGGTTTTGCAGTGCCTTGGAGAAAGTCAATTTTCATTCTTCTTGGTGATGCTAAAGTTGTATCTGGTGATACGAAAATATGCCAGTTAAATGCTGCCCCTTGCTCCAGTGGTATTACCTCTTTCGCATGTCCAGACGATTTTTCAACTACTTTTCGAAGTCCCATGATTTTTCAAGTCTCAAAATATTCATAAAATCGTTTGTAGAACTTTCTCCTCACAAAAATTCAATATAAACCCATTCATTGATTCTTGCAGGTTTAGCGGGAGACATTGATGTAGAAGGTGGCGTCATTATTTATTGAAGTAAACTGAGCTACACAGTATGTATGCTGCATTGGATAGAGCGCGTCCAATAATTGTAAAAGTCCAACAGCAAGAAACTAAACACCATAAAGTCAGTACTGCAGTTAACACGAAGCTACCAGGATTCAGTAGACTGCTGAACAATAAAACGGGGTTATCAGCCAAATCCGTGTGGTTCATAGTGTACCTGGTTTGCTCCGTAGTGTGCTTGTTGCAACTGAAAGATAGAGTGAACTACTACTTCCGGTACCCTGTTTCCGTTGACATTTCAGTTCAACGCTTAAATCAAATGGAATACCCATCCGTTGTCTTTTGTTATTTAGATCCACAATTCAAAAGGAATATTACACGGTTAATACCTATGAATTTTAAACCGCCTTGCGAAAGACACACGGAATCATGTGAAAGGGAAATGATTTCACTAAACGCAACACGCAAGTGTTCTGATGCAGACCTCAGACTTTTAACTAACTGGCAAAAAGCTCAGAAGCTTAACAAGACTCTTGCCGATTTCCGTGACTCTATTATTCGTGAAAAGCTTGCATCAGTTGAGGTAAGTTGTTATTCAACACACTACAGAGAATTTTAAAATACGCAAATAGAAGAACTGTGAAGAAAAATAAATTTGCACCCAATTTCATTTCATATTATCTTCTCAGAATATTATTACTGGGATAACGTGCCAAAATCAGTTCTTAATAATTGTTTCCTGGCATAGTATAGCCAGCTTTACTTCTACATGCAAATTTGCCTATGGCGAATTTGTTTGCACACACAAACTGCATGAAAAAAGGAAGATGTAAAAAAATAGTTGGGTGATTGCTCCCCGCAGGCCACTTTTTCGAGGGGAGTGAATAATTCGTGTAATTAGCACTCCCCTTGAAAAGGTGGCATGTGGGGAGCAATCGCATAACTATCTTTTACATCTCCCTTTGACGGTCAATCTTGTCAAGATGTTAATCTTGGATACGATGTCACAGCTATAGGCCCATTTTGGTATGGGGCAAGGTGGCCTGATGGTTAGCATGACCGTCTTCTGAGCCAGAGGTCCCGGGATTGAACCGGCCTCAGCCACCCCTGGAATTTTCGGGCAGAGAAGGGCCTTGTGATGTCTCGTGCTCATGTCGATTGTGGCATCTAAAGAACCTAGAATTTCCGATAGGATTTACCTAGCAAAAATTGACCTTCTCTCCTCCTGGTGCCATGGGTAACGCTAGGTGCTCGTCAAAAAGCTACAAGCCTACTTTGGTTTGATTTTTTTTTGCATAAAGATTATAGGAAGAAGAATTTAGTAGCCGAAGACTTTTTTAGCAACGATGTTCCATGTAAACGACGAAGAAGTTGCCATCTTTTTTCAGAAAACAGGAAACAAAAATCAATTTTCTAATGACTTAATATTTAAAAATAAATCTGGAGTTTTAAGCTGAACTCAGAAAACATGAGCAAGAACGTCAACTTCTTCTCCATATACAAAAACTGCCATCTGGAATATCATAAATAATAATAAACTACGAATTCTTTATAAATTCTTCTTTAATTCTCTTTAAATAAAAAAAAAGGAACCGAATTGGACTGAAGGAAGCCGAGATATGCATCTCTAATGTTAAGACAATAAGCTTTCACACTTCGAAAACGTGGGGTGGAGTGCAATCACCCAAGTTTTTCAACATCCAACTGATTTGTAACTTATATGTCCTAAGAAATTTTAAATATGCAGATTGCGGGTAGCAGTATAGCTGACCACTAGCGCACAAGTTTCAAAATGCAGTAGTGAATGTTCTGCTAAACAAAATTTTGCACGATAGTAGAACACCAGAAAAATATTGGTGATACAAAGCTGAGACCAGCAACAAGTCGTATATTAAATGACGATTCTTTGAGTAAAACCTACTAAAAACAAACAAAGTCATTTTAAAAGAGGTAGGAGTGAGGAAGAGGCAGAAGTGGTGGCCGCAACATTAACACCCTTTCTTTTCAGAGAGTTTTTTTCTGCACGCTGTGGCTACACACAGGTTTCACACCTGGGGTGTTATGGCCGGTAATTCTGCCACCTCTTTTTACTTGTATACCATTTAGATTGACTTGGGTGTTGTAACGACTTAAAAAACACTATTGCTTGAAAACTCAGCAGATTTAACCTCAAAACTTCACCATTTTATGACCGCATCGTAATAATATTGTAATCTTGGTTTGCACTTTACACTTAACATTTTATGGTGTCTAAGCGTGGAAGAGCTCAGCAAGGTTGCCTCGGAAGCTGATTTTGGCAGACAGGGAAAGGGTACCCTTAAAAAGTCTCTGCCAGTATGTATACCAAAAAGGGTGTACTAGGATTCTTCACCAGTAGTTGTAGCTTTTTGACGCGCACCCAGCATTAGCCATGGCACCAGAAGGAGAGAGTGTCAATTTCGCTAGGTAAATCCTATCGGAAATCCTAGGTTTTTTTACATGCCACAATCGACATGAGCACGAGACATCACAGAGCCCTTCTCTGCCCAAAAATGCCAGGGGCGGCTGAGACCGGATTCAAACACGGAAACTCTGGCACGAACAGGAGACGGTCGTGCTAACCATAAGGCCACCCTGCCCATTCACCAGCTATGGGATCTAATCCTGCCAATTCTGGGAATTATTTCGGCCTCCGTGATGATCGAAGTTATTGGATCAAATACTTCGGGTTGCCCCTCCATTTACTGGACTTCTTTCTTTTTCTAAACGTACAGTAATGTTCAAAATTGAGCCGGTTCGTAGCTACACAAGACACTAAGAAATTTTATAAACACATAAATTATTGCACCTTCAGCTTTTGGATTATCAACAAAATTAAGTATCATACTTAAAAGTAACTACCTGCTCGCTATTTTCGGGTATCCTGCACGAAATAGTTTCTGCAACGTTTACAAGCGTTAGCATAACTGTTGCAAAACGGTTTCTCATAAGGGGTAAAGCAGGTGTGGGAACGAGGAGAATGCATTACCAAGTGTATGTATTATGTCTTTACAGGGTTTTTGTGTTTGTTAGGCTGATTGGGCTTTATTAATACTGAAGATTTTTCGGTATTCCATTGTAATTGTACTTGTATTTATTAAGCATTGGCCCACAGCCATGCACTTACACAGTAATCTTAAGTCTCTAACTAACACTAATACTCATACATCTGTCCTCGTTGCCTTACAAAAATTCCCAATCGCCTTCCAATGTCTCCTACTCACCACAGAATCCAACTGAATACTCAGAGTGCTCCCCATATTGACACCAAATCCAAATTCCCCAAGAATGACCTGCCGTTGCTACGTGGGTTAAGTGTGGCTGAGTCACGCAGTGTTGTACAGTAGGGTGTATCATATAGGTGGAAAATATTTTTTTGGGAATATTTAAATTCCAATAGTGCTGAAAAGTTGTCCTATTGGACAAGTAGAACGTGAGAAAACTTTTATTGACATTGTTTAATATCTTCAATTGCCGCCAGGGCCTCATATTTCTCAAAATTTACCAAAAAACGGTGAAAATCTATAATTCTCTAAAAATATTTAAAATTGAAATTTTATTTTCTAATAGTGCGGGATTGTTGTCTCATGTGACCCTTGGCTTGTGAAAAAAAATTCATTGTTGTTAGTTAATATCTTCAGTTGCCGCTGGGGCCTTTTAGTTCTCACATTTTCATTAAAAAAATTTAAAAACACGAATTTTGGAAAAAAACATAGATTCAGTTTATTAGGTGATTACACTTATATGTATTGCTAACAGAGGGAAAGAGTTTCTTCGTGTAGGTGTGTGCCAACGAAAAACCATTAATTAATTAATATTTATGTCGCAACTTTGTACTCCTGTTTAGAGTTGAAAGTGGGCATTGTTCTTCGTGATGCAAGTCTTAAATGAAATGAATCCGTCTCTGTTTTTCTGCGCCACATACTGCAACTGAAGCTCTGATACAAACCTGGCACACCTCTCCATAACTTGGGTGTGCTAAGGAAACTTCTTTATATCTAATACTTCCCCGGTGATGATTATCGCTCGAAGTGTCTCATCTGAAATTCGGGCTACGATCGGTGGCGCGGACAGGCGACACGCCTACCACTCAATAAGCTCAATATAGTCCTTTGCACTGAAATTCAGTACTGCTACCTTGAATTGGCGAATCTCATTAGGCAAAGCTGTCGATCTTGCTTTTAGGATGCGTGGCAATCCAAGTTTTCGCACGTGTGGGCATTCATCTTTTACCATTGCAAGCAGAATACTTTCTGGATTACCAAAGAAGCCATTTCTTGTGATGACTGGATCGATAATAACTTTTAGTTCACTGTAGAGGTAACGGGAAAACATAATGGACATCAACATAAACATAAAACATAAAACATAAAACATAAATGTCGAGCATCTTCCGCACATGACATATTTGCTCCTATTGTGAACCACATTACGCAGTATAGCTTTATAATGATTTCAGTAATCTTTCTCAAGTTGTTAGATGGATCACTGCAATCAACGTAATATTGCAGGATTTGTTTGCAGTGGTCAACCATCTGGCGTGACATAGTTTTCCAGGATTTCATCCAGCTAGACTTGGTGGGCATATTCCCTTTGATACTGCACCGCAAATGTTGGGCTGATAGCTTTGATCTGTGCGTAAACATTTCTTGTCGATTTCAGGTAACTTCACCTTCACTTGTAAGCACATATCAAATGTAAATGCTCGACATTTGTGGTGCAGTATCAACGGAAATACGCCCACCAAGTCTACCCGGCAGAAATTCTGGAAAACTATGTCACACCTGACGGGCAAACTGAATCCTGAGATGTTTCGTTGAATGCAGTGATCTTTTAAACAACCCTTGAGATAGATTGTGGAATTCGTTATGAAGGTATACTGCATAATGTGGTTCACAATAAGAGTGAATCCGTCATGTGCAGAAGGTGCTCGACACTTGTTTTAGTTGATTACCTAATCTTCCCGCAGCGAACTAAAAGCTATTATCATTCCGGTCATCATCAGAAATGACTTCTATGGTCATCAAGAAAGTATTCTGCTTTGCTATGGTAACAGATGAACGCCCACGCGTGAAAAAACTTGGATTGCTTTGCATCCTGAAAACAAGATCTACGACTTTGCCGAATGAGATAGGCGAATTCAACGTACCTGTACTGAATTTCGATGCAAAGGACTATATTGAGCTTATTGATTGGCAGACGTCTCACCTGTCCGCACCACCGATTGTAGTCCGAATTTCAGGCGAGACACTTAGAGAGATGATAATCACCAGGGAAGTATTAGAATTGACTAAGTTTTCTTGCCACACCCAAGCTGTGGAGAGGTGTTTCAAGTTGGTATCAGAGGCTTAAGTTACAATATGTGGCACAAAAACACAGAGACGGATGACTTGCATCACAAAGAAAAATGCCCACTTTCAACTCAGAACAGGAGAACTACGTTACAACATAAATATATATATAAATGTACTTTCTAACCATGGGGAAAAAGGGTCGTGCAACGATTCGAAAAAGCCGAGGGGACATGTTTATGTGTACATGTAATTTACAGTAATTTAGTAGACGCTGTACAACAGCTAGCATGATTTTAATCGTAGTAGTAAAATTTAATCAGTTGAGCTACTAATGTAACCAGCCAAGTGAACCTAAAGTATTTGTATTACAAACCGTTGATAATTTTGTTTGGTCATAATGCATGTATCTGTATAAGACGTGTTCAGCTGTACTGACCTAATGTTGTATATGTGGTATTTACCAAAAGTAAATACCAGAACATTATATGATCGCTAATTTACAAACTCAATGCAATTTCCTTCAAAGTGTCTAACATTCTGGCTCGAACAGACAGTGAATGGTAAGAGTGAAACTAACCCGATTGTTCTTGATTTTACGTAATTACACCCACCCAACGCAATTAATTTTTCCACCAAATTATCTTTGCTAAACCATTATTTCCACCGTTAGGTTTGCATTCAGTACTCACCTTCCATAGGTTGAACGACGATTTTGGTTATGTTTACTACTTGACACATCATGCCCATATCCATATCATTGGCCTGTATCATCAATTCAATAGAGAAGCATCACGAATTGGACGTTAAGAGATTCATGAAATGAGTAGATGCGTGAGTGATATTATTAAGTACACATTTTCTTCTCCACCCCCCCTTCCCATTTCTTTCGACCTCTCCCACCTCCGCTCCTTGTTGTCCTTCCGTCTCGTCACCATTTCCGGAAACCACTTCAATACCAAGATGGCAGGCTCAGTGAGGAGTTAGTGTTTCAGCCTTGTGTTTTTTTTATTATTTTTTTATCTTGTCTTTGAAAAATGAAGCCAATTTTCAAGTTTTGCTTCGAAACATAAGGTACTGTTTGTCTCGTTGAATGTGTAGTGCTTTTTAGTGCTCTTTTATTATTATTACACATTTTCTGGAAATCAAGATTCGGATCAGTGCAGTATAAGAAAAAGAAGGGTAGTGATATTGGTGGAGCTTTTGCCGTTAAAATAACGTATCTGTTTTCCACTGTCACCTTCCCCACCTCACGCATGAGAAGGTGAGACACACGACAGCATTATTAAAGATATGTTTAGTATTGTGCAGACGTTACTTGATATACCTTGTAACACGACAGCGATAGGCATGACAGCATGGCATATTGTTGTCCTTGTCAGATATCGACAGTAGCACCAACTGTTAAGCATTTGCCACAAATGTATCAAAGGATTTAGATTCTTAAAGAAAACAACTATAAAACTTGGGCTACAAAAAAAACTATTAAATTTTGAAGTTAACAAGGTTGGCTACAGTTCTAGCTCATGGTCCACTTCCACGACTGAATCCACTAATTTGATAGCTGATTACAACACCAAGAATGGAGGTTGTGCCTGTATCCTTTATCAGACAATATCACCTGAAATACTGTTTCAGTTTCAAGGGCCTAGTTGAGTTAAACAAATCTGGGTTACTCTAAAAGTGAGATATGACCAGCGACAACAAAATTATGTAAAAGTTTTATAGTACATTGCAGCCAAACGAAAATATTGACACCTGAATCTACTCCTGCATATTATACTAGACTCATAGAATTAAGTCAAATCTGCAAAGGAGCTGGAAAACAAATTACTGAGCACGATATTAGGGTCTGACCAAAAATAACAAACTGTGGGAGAGCTACCTAATTAGACTGAACCAAAGACTGGGGAAAGGGGTTGGGGAACTTTGGGGTTAAATGAGGGTGAATAGGCTTGTTTAGGTCGGGGGAAAGAGCCTAACCAAAATTGGGCCTACTAAAGGCCTTAAAGCCAAAATCCCCCTAACTAGGAAACCTAGCAGGGGTTGAGGGAGGACCAGCCAGTTGGCTGGCCCGAAGGCTTTCTGATTTTTCCATGCTGGCCCCCTTGCTTAAATATGATTTGGTTGCCCCTGACAACCGCGAAACGGCCAGGGTATTATGGGTAATGGACTGTTCTATTATGTTCTAGAGGCAGGAACCGGAAATATAATCACAAGACATAGATAATTTCCACCCATAGAAGAATGGACACCCAAGACTAAGATTGGCCATTGGCCCCAGCAAACATGCAAGTAAACAAGCATGCAAGTAACAAGATTTGCGACATACTCCACCACCCACACGAAGCTCTGAAAAAATTACACATCGCAAATCTTGTGTCTAAACTTGAACACATACATCTTGTAACACTCTAACCATGTTGAATTTTTATTGAAACAATTGTCTGTAAAGCTGTAAGCTGAAAGAAAAACACATACATCAAAGCACATGTCACTAATATGAAAGCTGTTGAAAAAAAAAAAGTATTCCCAAATGAACATGAGAAAATGATACCCTCAAAGACGGATTTACCGTCAACACCTTGTCCAAATGACTACGAATGACAACTCTGCACACATACTCCTCTGCACACAAACTAACTGACTCCTACACGAAAATTATTCTGTCCCAAGACTACTCTGTCCCAAGACTACTCAAACAACTCAAGACTACTCAAACAACTCAAGACTACTCTGTCCCAAGACTACTCTGTCCCAAGACTACTCTGTCCCAAGACTACTCAAACAACTCAAGACTACTCAAACAACTCAAAGAAAAACGACTACAGCTGACATAATGACACACGCCTTCAAGTACGGACTTGAAACTACAAATTACGATGCACCTAAACGATCGAAAAAAACATGGTTTAAGAAAACCCAAACTGCTAGAAAGACTCACCAAAATTCGACACACCTCTCATAAATTAAGTTAGTTCTGAAAGCCGAAAATTAGGTTGATTTATGGGAAAAAAAACCCTTTGGGGAAAAAAACAGTCGCAGAAATATTGCTCTTTATGAGCATACCAAACACAAATTGAATGCTTATTATTAAGCCCAACTTAAATATTGCCATAAGGCAACCCAAAACACCAAAGCAAAGTTTCCCCCTTCGTAAACCATACCCAGATTCTAAAGTAGGCTTTACAGCCAAACTAAGCCTTAAATAAAAATTTGTCCGAAGTAAAAACGTTTCCGTTTTACCTCCCAAGTTCAAAACCCAAAAAATTCAAAATAGGCCTAAAAATAGGCTTAACGCCAAAAACCCTAAAAACGGATCCCCAAAACCCTTCTGCATGCCCCTACCAAATTTCAGCAAGATCTGAACACGTTAGGCTTAACTAATAGCATAAGCCTAACTACACAATAGAACTTAAGGCCCAGGCTTAGCCATTGCTCGGCTTACCCACGTTTCACCTTAAGCTCCCAACAACCTAAACAGGGCCTAACAAAAACCCAAACAAGAGAACCCTAACTTGGGCCTAACTAAATTCGCAGTAAACCCAAAAAACACAAGATCAGTTCCCGAAAAGCCTCCCTCCCGACAGCCCTTCCCGGGTTTCGGCTCCATGACCAAAAATAACAAACTGTGGGAGAGCTACCTAATTAGACTGAACCAAAGACTGGGGAAAGGGGTTGGGGAACTTTGGGGTTAAATGAGGGTGAATAGGCTTGTTTAGGTCGGGGGAAAGAGCCTAACCAAAATTGGGCCTACTAAAGGCCTAAAAGCCAAAATCCCCCTAACTAGGAAACCTAGCAGGGGTTGAGGGAGGACCAGCCAGTTGGCTGGCCCGAAGGCTTTCTGATTTTTCCATGCTGGCCCCCTTGCTTAAATATGATTTGGTTGCCCCTGACAACCGCGAAACGGCCAGGGTATTATGGGTAATGGACTGTTCTATTATGTTCTAGAGGCAGGAACCGGAAATATAATCACAAGACAGATAATTTCCACCCATAGAAGAATGGACACCCAAGACTAAGATTGGCCATTGGCCCCAGCAAACATGCAAGTAAACAAGCATGCAAGTAACAAGATTTGCGACAGGGTCTGTAGAACGATATTAGATTTGCCAGATCATTTGTTATTTGAGATAGCAAGTGATATGTTATATCAACAGCCTGTGACCATGATCGGCTTTGTCCAAACCACATTAACTGAACAATCAAAACACAACACCTTTGGTAACCCTTACGCTCATGTTCCACCCCAAACTTTTCTGCCAAACCCTAGTATTTACAGATAATTGATGATACATTATTTATGCTGCACCCACTCATGCTTTTCCATAAATGGCGCAACCTACTAATGAGGTACAAGATAGTGAATCTGTTAATGAATCAGTTAGGTTGTTGGGTATTTGGAAAAATGGCCTATAGGTTTTTGCAGTGCAACGTTGTAGGAAAACTGTATGGGAATTCACCGCTCGCTTTGCTGGAGTTATGGCCATGGGGGTCAGCAGTGTGCTAAAAACATAAAAAGACCCTTAAGAGAAAATTCATTAGAAGTGGGACAGAGTCAATTTTGACCTAATAGCGGTACAAGTGTAGGCTACGTCTATGACAAATGTGCTTGTACCTTAATACTAAGGAAGTGCAAGGTTCTACGTCTGTTTATGACCAAGCTTGTGCTTAGAATGTCGTTAGAATGTAAACTAAAAAATCATTCCAGATAATGGAGTTTTTCGTTAGACAACGGGGCAGATAGTAAAGTCCATAATATCAAACCTGTTTAATTTGATTTAGATAACTGTGCCGCATTTACAATTTGAACTAGCTAGATGGCCACTTGAACAATGGAATCTAGACTTTTGCGGACCAAGCAGTATACTAGGTTTAAAGAATGAAAGATATTTTTTTTAACCATTGTGGTAAAATTTTCTAATTTGTAGTAAAAGATACTTTGCTATCCTCCTGAGTAAAAAGTGTTAAGTTTTTCATGTATTCAAAACTTACTTTTAGCACAGGAAAATAAAACTATTTTACACTTACAAACACAATTTGCACGGACAACGGTAAAGAATTTCCAATGCATTATTCCAAAAGGTTCTATGAAGAAAAAGGGATAAGACATTCTAAGAGTATGGTCCATTGTCCCCAGAACAATGCAGTGACAGAATGTGCGCACCGTGTTCTGAAGACAACTCCAGATCATTTTTAAAAGATGATAATTTTCCTGGTATGTTTTGTAGCTAGGCTGAATTTGCTGCCGTGAATGCTTTCGATACAAAAGTATTATTAGGTAATGTAACACCATTAGAAAAGTGGTTCGGGAGGATTCCAACTATTCTAAAACAAAGTAAATTTGGGTTCTTAGTATAGTACTAATACATATTGATATAGCTAAGCGAGGTCCATCTGACATCACAGCAAATCCACATATATCTGTCTGGGATATGATTTTAATGAAAGAGCATACGTTTTTAATCAATCTATACAGCCAGCATCAAATTTGCGTCGCGAATTTTGATTTGTATGATGAGCACAATGGCTCAGATTTGTTTAGTGGTGTTGGTCTCGGAAATTCTGTAAATTGGTCTATGGATGCATGAATCCATTGATGAAACTATGATTGGTATGGCTGAATTGAATCAGGTGATGATAGGGATAATGAGGAAGTTGTATTGTCATGCAATGTCGTGAATACTCTACGGCAGAGACCTAACATTGTAATATGTTAATGTTGTTAATCTAGCTAATTTTCCGCTTCTTCTTCTCATTCCACAAGTGAATGAGATAGTGTGTTATTCTTGAAGATTAAGGGGTTTGTGTACAGCATTTGGTTTTTTTTTTTTTAGATGAAATGCTTTTTAACTCCAAAGATGAAGAAGCAACTTCATCATAACTTGGAATAGTAAAACATGCTAACATAAGTTTGTTGTATAAAAGTTAATATCGTTTTATAACACTGAAGTCTAACAATATTAAGCTAACTAATGTTTTATTTTATTCTTTGCTATTATGCTGATTTTATGACTGGTATGTAATGATAGGTTAAGAGGTGTGAAATCGAGATAAGGCTCAGTTACCACTCTGGATTTTAAATCTTTGTTTGCACATGGAGGAAGAAGGTGAGTGTGAAAATGAATAGCATTATATCGTCAATTACTGGTAAATATCTTGTAAAATCCATGTTAACCAATGAGAGGAAACGTGGGAATGAGAATACATTACTAAATGTGCTTTTATGGCTTTACCCAGTTTTGTGTTTCTTCGTCTCATTGGGCTTTTGCAGTAATGAAGGTTTTTCAGAGTTGTATTGTTGTGTGGATAAACAGTGTGGTTGAGTGAAGTGATATGGTATATTATGTGTTATTGTTGGGGTTCAACTAGCATATTTTGTTGTACTTTCTAACCATGGAGAAATAGATGGATCTAAAGGGTTAAGAATGATTATACTTTAACTAACACGATTGTCTTTGGTTATTACGTAAATACACCCATCCAATGCGAATAACTTTTTCCCACCAATAGGTATAGATAAATATTCATTTCCATGGAGAGATGCAAGTTAAGTATTCACCTTCTACACTAAGAAAATGAGTGCCTTTAAAGCAACTTTCTTCCAATATTTCAGTCATGATTCTTCAGAATATCTATCTCTACATCTGAATATTTGTAACTATTTACGTAAAAGAGTGATTTAAATGGGTATGAAATGGGGGTATTTTGCCCATAAATCTAATTTACCAAGATGCGGACAGATCATGCATCCAATTTTTATGTTGTATGTTAATGTTGTGGCATGATGATTAAGGAAACTAATAGTGAGATATGAATATTTTCTTCATTACTGTTACTCGCTAGTCATCCTTGGAGTTCAACTTTTCAGAAAAGTTGTGCTGACCGGGACTTTTGGTGCACTGAAGAAAAACAGAAGCCATACAAGGATTTCTTTAAAGCAGGGAATACAACACTTCTTAAGATATGGAACGAAACCCATCTGCACAATCGTTACATAAAGTTTGAAGATATGCAGGTAAGCCAAGTCATTATTTTTTATGTGTGTGCGTTACCTAATGAATGAATTTCAGTGCTAATACAGTTTATTGAAACTAGCTGTGCCCAGCATGGTCTACTAAGAAGAAATGTTGTCTACACTTACGCGCCATTTGTTGTCGTATTGGCATTTATTTGTTGCAGACATACTAAAGTATGTTTAAGTGGGGCTGTTCACATACAGTTTATCAACAAATGAGGCGCTCAGGTATTATGGATCACAATCCAGAAATCATGGTACGTGGCCAGCATCTTCGTTTTTGTAACGGAAATAGTTTCATCTTGTAACATGATGATTTCAAATGGTGTTCATTTGCATTATATGACACTAACCTAATCTAACCTAACCAACAAAACTGGTGAAATATGAACGTGCCATCACATAACATTCATTTAAATGGTTATTCACTGTGTGTACATAGAGGGCCTGTCCCATACCGTGCGTTGGAACTTATTCCCTTTTCTTTTATTTATTACATTACGTGAATTACATTACAGTAATGCGATCACGGATTTAGCGTCTTATTATTCACCAAATCGTTTAACATTTTGTCCTTTCTTCAGTTCCTGTAACTGTCCCGCAAGATAACGGATCTGACGACTGGAATTGCTCTGTACAGGAAACATTTGGGTAGTCTACCATGTGACATTGCTGAGAGCTTGGTATACGTCTATAGATGTATAGAGTTGACATGCAGTTAGAAGTAGAAATTGCTGGCTGGAGATGTCGCCACGTGTTGCTTTGTAACAGCCTACCCTAAGGGCATTCGTTATTTAGAAAAGAATAGGATGGTTTTACCTGGAAAGAGAACATGTTGTGATGCAAGTCTAGATCGCCCAACATGGATGTTGTACGACCTTCCCTCTAGCATTGGAAGTGTGGTCCCAAGGCAGTTTAACATCTCCACATAGACACAGGCAATGGCCTACAACTAGGTCGCACCTGTTACGCTATAAATGTCTGTCTTGCAAAGGTGGTCTCATCGGTATTTTTAGCCATGATGCAGTGAGGGAGGGCCGTATAAATACTGCCCACATATTGAATCTTGGCCGATCAACTTCTTCCGGCCAAAGAAGAAGACTACGAATTGGATGACTGACAACACCCCGGCCAAAGGAGAAAACCACGAACTAAAGTTTCAACTGGAATTCTGTATTGTGACTTGACACCAAAATAGGGGAACCTAGCCAGATCTCTCTTGTGGTAGAATCACAATAGCACATCATTATTATGCTTGAATTTAGTGTATTGGACCTTGCTACTCCTATTCACGGCCAAGTTGAAGTACTCTAAGAAATATTAATTGCGTTATTGTCTTTACCTTAATTACTGATGTAACATCTAATTTCTGGAGGCCTCATCCAAAGAGATTTGAACCTGTGTAACCAGTCAGCATACATATCTCGGTTACCAAAATGAACAGCAGATCTTTCTTCAAGACATCTGTTTTCGGCCCCATAAACCAATTTTTGACAGCCACAAGAAGTGTTTACACCGATTTGGAGAACTTTCAGGAGAAAACTGGAACCTGTGGAACTGGCATAGTGTTACACAATTCTCAAACAATTGGGGACATCGTCCGACAAGTTCATCAATACTACATCACTATCGTGGATTTGTTAATCTTCTTTTTTTCGATGGACCCTGAGATAACTCTACTTTATTATATGTGTTATACAACCACAAACCAAAGTGGACCTTTTTTCCACTCCTGGAAGAGTTAATTTCTGGGGAAACCAAGATCACAGAACCAAAGTTTTGCCATCACCACTACAACATCATTTTAGTGCTACAAGCGTTTCTGCCTAAGAGGTGTTCTGGACATTTTATTTTTATTTTAGAAGAAACAAACCTGAACCCTTCTTCATAAATTTTCTTTAGAATTCAGACTGTTTTCATCTGAAACGACGTCAATGGAAAGGCAGCCTACAATATTTTTACAAGCACACCTTTCTTACTATCAAAATAGAACCCAATGACTTTTGGGCTAAACCATTATCACAACGATGTCATTGGTGGTTACCGCAGTGTCAACGGCGATCAACAGGATTTTGCTACCAAGCCAGGAGTGCCGTGATGATGCAGTTGGTGAGGAAACAGAAGATGCTATAGGGAGTCTTGCAGACCAGAGACGAGCCCTCAGCAAAACCAGCAGTCTAGGAGAAACCGACGCTACCATCCTTGGCCTCTGAACGTCGAAACAGCATCAGGTTAGTGTGTAAAGTGACTACACTGATAGTGCAAGTGACTATTGTTTTGAAGATACACGTGTTCAAGTTAGCAAGTTGGAAGACTCAATGGAATTTACAACAAACAGTGTTGCCAACAACGATTCAAGTGCAAGTGATAACAGCATCTCAAACAATGGAAGAAATGTTGAAAAATTATTACTTTCGAACACAGCTTCAAATAAAGACAATTATTGGTTACCATTGGTTTGTATGCCACCGAACACTGGGTGCAGCCAAGGTAATACTGGCACTACAACATAGTGACATAGAAGAAACAATCCTTAACCCTTCTCCATAAATGTCCACATGTAGTGCAGTGTTGAATGCACATCATTCAAGAACCAATAGTGACCATGAGATTGCTGGTGTACAATGTAGTTTTGAAGGAAACTTTAGTCAAAGCAGAGTGCATTAAGTAGTTCATGCGAATTTGATGATGAGGTTTTAGCTGCATATTCAAGGGGTAATTACACAGACTCGTATTTGGGTAAATGTTATTATTTGGTATTAGGGCATCCATATACGTTTGTTAGAAGCACTATTTGCAGGGATATAAGATGTGTCTGTTTTTATCGATGTAGGTGTTTGATAGGGTTCGAAGATTGGTCGTCGTTATCACCCTTTAATGCCGACTTATCTGTAATTGTTAGTGATCTTATCCTACAGCAAGCAGTGACAAGAGCTAGTTCCTCAGACCTCGATATTTCTGGTTTGTTCGCAAATAATAAAATAGATGTTTTGTGCCACCCAAAATACATAATGAGTCAGTAAGGTCAATGACGCATCTTATGCTTTTTTTCCAAGGAGACGTAAGTAGGGGTAACTTAACGATAAGCAGAGTGTGGGCTATTGTTCGCCATCACCAAAATCCCCACTGCCACTGGCCTTTGAATCGTCAACAAAACGTTTGTAGAAACGTGTTTCTAGAAAATTTTGAATTAATAAGTTGTCCACGGAATTTAAAACAATGTCTGCCAAAAAGGTCGATATAGGACTACCCATAGCAATTCCGTCAATTTGGGCCATGAACGAAACGTCATAATGAAAAAATGTGGTAGCAAACACAATTTTTAGTGCATCAATAAAGGTGGGGATGTCCCAACCCAAACGGGCTAAGGGGATTGGGTCCAAATGAAGTTTCGCCTGGATGCATTCGATCATGAAAGATTGAGGGAGTGACGGGAACATAGAAACAATATCGAATGACACAAATTCAAAATCCTGCGGGACGCTCGGATTTTCAAGCTCACGAATCACGTTTAGGCGAAACTTCATTCGGACCCAACCCCCTTAGCACGTTTGGGTTGGGACATCCCCACCTTTATTGATGCACTAAAAATTGTGTTTGCTACCACATTTTTTCATTATGACGTTTTGTTCATGGCCCAAATTGACGGAATTGCTATGGGTAGTCCTATATCGACCTTTTTGGCAGACACTGTTTTAAATTCCGTGGACAACTTATCAAACCGGCCTTTGAAGACATTTGACTACTTAATACCCAAGCATCGGGAAGCCAGCCGAGAACCTCATCACCATACCTACTGGACCCATGTATTTCTAGGACTCAACATGCTACACCTCTATACCTGGATGATGCACTCCCATACGAGTTTAGAGCAAAACAGAAACCTATAACAAGTAACGTGAATCCAACACATCAGATGATGTTGGGCTCACAACAGCCGTCAGTTTGTAATAATTAAATGGTGACGTGACATCACTGATGCAGTGCATTCTACGGGCACCTGCAGACAGTAATTTAATACATTACATCATGAATCGGTCAAGACTGGATAGCGTCGATGTAATAAGCCTCTCATTGCAAGCAGCATCAGCTACTCAGGAACGAAAATGCACCTTTCTGCATTACGTGGAAGTGTGTGAATAACCTGGAAACAACCACAAGAAATTATTACGACGCTTCGAATTGTGCTTACTCGTCATGTCTGAAACGTGTATCACGCTAGCTAGCAGGAAAGATGGAAAGAAAGAAAGAAAGACTGAAAAAGTACACCGATACGTACCAACTTGGTGATAATTTTGTTTTAACAACAATTTTGCCGATTTCACTAGGACAGCAGAGAAATGGAGACTGTTAGCAGGGCCGTTTAAGACATGGCAGGCGTGTATCAAGGCTTTCAATTTGGAATTCGACTGCCCATGTTGCATGAAGGATTTGTAACGTGAGGTAGGACAGCAGTACCAGGCAGAAACAGAACTTATGACCCACTTTGTAACCTCGATAAATGAGTATTAGGAAGAACCCGGCCCAAATACACCGGAATCTACCTGTGTTCAAAGATGGCTAGCACAGCATCAGCCAGTTTTCAAGATTTTGTTGTGGAACAGGAAGTTCTATTCTGTGAAGCAACTTGCCAGTGAGGGACCCGAAATTAGTTGGGTCCTCATAAAACAAAGGACTTGCAGACAACCTGTACCAGCACCAGATTCTGAGGAGCCCAGTTTGGGTTTGCCAGAACTAAAACAGCACCCACACCAAACTAGCCCCAATGAGAAGAAAGATAAATGTGAAGTCAACGTTCTACAGACGATGCCAGCTAAGGGCACAAAAATGGAACTCAACCACGACATTCCTAAGAGCTCACTAGTCACCCTAGCCCCAACCGGTACAGGCTAGGAAGATATGATAGGATAGAGAAAGAAGGAGCATCAAGAAGACCGTTTCGGCCTATGAACAAGTCAGAAAACGACAGCTGCTTCATTGCGGCTCAACAGAAAATTGGTACTCAGAATGCCTTAAACTACCAAAAAAATGGCCAGGTAGATCTCCTTCCCAACAAGGAGGATGGGAGACTAGACCAACCGTGGCGTAACTACAATGAGGCAGAGGAGGCAACCGCTTCCGGGTCCACCCACTTTGGGGGCCCCCTCACTAGCGCCAATTTACTTTTTTTTAGCCACAAAATTCCAGGAAAAAACTTTTTATGTACTTTTTAAAATATTCTAAGTATAGTTTACCCTTTCTAGCTCGAATGAAGACGAGCAGTGGAAGAAGTAGACAACAGGTGCAACGGTGCATCACTGACCAAATAAACAGGAAAAATAATAACTCAGTATACATTTATTTGAACAGTGATGCCTATCCGGGTTTGTATGGTTGGGATTAATTGTGTTAGAACCTAGCTTTTCGATAGAAAATGAATAAAGTTATTGTCGAAACATAATACGTTATTCTTTACATGCAATCTGATATCACCCGTGTCCCACTTGTGAGGAGTATCGGTCCCAGTAAGTGTAAGCAATTAACCAAAAGAGATAACATTTTTAAGGGGAAAAAAAGGTGTCATTTTCGTAGGCCTGCAAACTGTCGTTTTTAAGGAAAACGAAAAAACTAACACTTTACTAAATTAATGGGCCAGATAAGCAGCTGATCAATTCGATTATCTCCTTTAAGAAAAGTGTCGTCACCCTTCAGTTTTTTAGTAACGGAGCTCTATGCGTCAGTGTACACACGAGCATATCTCCAAGATCCTACATTTACTTATACGTTGATTTTTTATAGTTGATTTACTTTATATCTTCTTTGACCTTTGTGTGGACGTTCTTTGTGAAAATAATCGACACCATTTTGTTAATCATGATTACATAAATAACCCCAGCGAAGAAAAAATGCAAATCCGCCTTCTTTATTTGGTGGATGCAGTGGAAAAACAGCTTTGAACAACCAAGGAGTGAATACTGCATCAGTTACGTCAGAATGAAGATTCGGAAAATTAATTTAAAAGCAGATTGTCACCAAATGGAAGTCTGCA
Source organism: Lithobius niger (assembly GCA_023313725.1). Classification (NCBI taxonomy): domain Eukaryota; kingdom Metazoa; phylum Arthropoda; class Chilopoda; order Lithobiomorpha; family Lithobiidae; genus Lithobius; species Lithobius niger. The sequence goes on along the minus strand of JAHWFP010137823.1, from coordinate 11,891 downwards.
GAGTCTAGCACCATTTAGCGCTATCTAGTACTATCTATCACTTGCTTGCATCAGTTCAAAGGGTTTCAAAGGGTTTAACGAGCGTTAACCACACCTGGTCATCTGCCCGAAGCCCTATGTCAGTGATTTTAGAGAAACAATGCCATTTCTTTTAGAGAAACAAACAAGGCACGTGCCTCCTTAATTGCTGAGTTAAAAATTTGGTACGTCTTCGTGGACCTGGGAGCAAGCTGTAAAGGTTAACGCTATCACTACCGCTAAATGGGGCCATCGTTGAGTAATACGATTTTCTGTTGGTGATAATGTGTCTTTAAAGACAACTAGGAAGAGCTATGGCGACAGAACAGAGCTGTTTCGCAAGTTCAGGAAAGGGCTTATTATACCGTTCAGCGTTAAACTCGTCTTCAATTCGGAGACCTGAAAACCATTATACTGTTTTACACCGTAATGTGGTACCATTTCATTCTACACATGAAGAACAATGCATCTATTTCATTTACTCGATAGTGCCTATTATGCACATTCATTATCCTACATGCCGGACAATTTGTTACCAGTTTTGTTTGTAGCTGCTAATCTTGGTAATGCTTTTGACTGACAGTGATTCATGTGGAACTCTGCCTTAAAATGTGCACACTGTTTCTGTTTTTCAGTGTTATGAGAAAGATATTAACAAATGTTTTACACTTTCCTCAATTAATACAATCCAAGGAAGTTGCCACGTACTCACGAAAGGTAAGGTATAACGCAACTGTATAATTTGCATTGTTATAGCCGATTATACAAACTTGCACTTACTATTACAACCTCGCTATGATGTTTTTCTTAAAATATATTAAGGCATGTAACCACTTCTCTAATCGTTAAGAGAAGTCCATAGTGCACATTGTTAACACAATCCGACGTGTCAAGCTGACTTCAACTCATTATCAAGGTAATAACAAACACAATACACTTAAAAATTGCATAAAGGTGCAAACCAACAGCCGAATTCTGGCAAAAAAAAAGAGGAAGAGGAGAGTGATCTCTTTGTGTTAAAAGCACAAGAAGAAGTGGCGACTATTGAGTGCAGTCAAGGTGTTATTAGTTTTTTCCTGGTGGTCTGTCAAACAGTTATTTCTTTGGTACTGTGGTGTCGAAATTTGGTAACAGAAAACTATCGGAAGAGTGCTAAGTACTCGGTAAATTTTGTTGTCATTCGGCAGCAGATGATTATGAACCTGTGGGTTGTCCAAAGTGATGCACAGAGTTTCAAGGTTAAGCCTCGTCCGAATATGCGGGATTCGGTAAAAGGATCTTCGTGTTTGAAATGTTAGGTTTACGGCCCGTTTCATTTTAAAAGCTGAACTAATGAGTTGTTCTTGTCAAGCAGTTTGAAATTCGATTTGTGGTACCTTAATCGTTCTTTTAGCCATTTGTTCACTGTATTCAATATAGGTGGCGCCGTTTGGTGTTTCGTTTGGTGTTTCGTTTGGTGTTTCGCTATATATGGTGTTTCGTTTTAGGTGCACAGGAAGTTTTGAAGTCAGGCTGCACTGACTTTTGGAGAGACAGATTAAGATTTCGTTGATTTTTTGGTGGCCAGTCGAATACCCTGGATGTGTAGCTGAGATCGACGGTAAAAAAAAAATCTCTTCCACTCCTCCCCAAATGTTGAAAGCTGCTTAGTTTATTGTCACTCTTTACATTCAAGGCGTCACTGAACCCTTTGACATCTCCTACACACCCAGGGCCACCAAAAGTCAACCAAATATTTTAAACTGTATCTCTTAAAGACAATGCATATGATTTCAAACTTCCTGCACACTTAACAAGAAACACCATATACCTTGTGCAAGTAAAGCATGTAAAGCCACCTATATTGGGCACAGTGAAATAAAATCCTAATAGAAGGATTAAGATCCCATAAATCAAATTTCAAACTGCGTGACACAACTAATTTGTCCGGCATTTAAAAAAAAAATATTATGAAGCTTCGGGTTTATCATGGCTGCCTTTCAAAGCTGTTACTCCTAGAAGAAGAAATTGTCAATTCCTCTCCATTTTAGCCTCGCTGAAACTCCTGATCTGGCCCCTGAAATGCAAATTCCTCCCTAGATTCCTTCCAAATCCGAAATCACAGCTACGAACCCCGACCCTAAACTCACCCCCACATATTCGGTAATACAAGCTAGATGCTTTTCTACTCCCCAGGAGCTTCCTAACGTCGCCACTCTCTGGTCCCTCGATAGTTTGTTATCTGGCCAGGTTATTGGACAAACGACCTAATATTTCTTGGTTCTTTTTTTTATAAAATTGCACAATTACTATTACAACCTCACTATAATAATTTTCTTAAAATATATTAAGATATGCAACCACTTGAATCAGAAAAATATAAGCACTCGAAAGAAGTACCGTACGTTGAAAAAGAGAGTCCCCGAGTGCACAATGTCAACACAACCCGATGTTTCAAGCTGACTCCTGCTCATTACCAAGGGAATAAAAAGCACAATCACTTGAAATTGCATAAGTGTAAATTGCAAATCGACTAAAAAAGTTACACATCTAATAAGAAACACCATATACCAAGTTCCTTGTGAAAATAAAGCATGCTGCACCACCTATGTTGGGCACAGTGAAAAAAAGCCTAATAGAATGATTAAGCCTTCGGACTTTGCTAGTTTTTAAAGGATTAGAAAAAACCTCCTACGTGGTGGAGGTTAAAGCAGCTTACCCGGCAATGTTAAAAAATACTCACGCCATTTATTAGAACAACAGTCCTCCACTCGTAAACCCAAATCTCATCGTAGTGCTAGGTATGGATCGATCAACGCTCCAATTTGGGAAGACGTGAAATTTAGGGAAAAAAAGGATTGGCATGCTTAAAAAAGCTGACTATTAGAGCAGAATTAATTATAAATATTACAATGATCCTAATGACTTGATTAAGAGGTTCAGGCTTTCGTGGCCATGATGGATATAGAAGCGAGATGGTCTAAATTTTTTTCAGAAATTCAGCTAAACAAATCATAACTGCTCCGAAGAAAAGGGTGGCTTATAAAAATTCAGACTTAGGATTAAATTTTTTTTTAAAACATAAAACCATGGAAATAAAAAAAACAAGATTAGGTACTACATCAAATATAAACGTTACACTTCTAACGAGCCCGAGCCGACTGTTATTATAACATCAAACAATAACCGACAGTTGGAAGTTATATTTTTCGAAGTTTGCGGGATGAACAGAGTTCCTTTATTAAGTCTGGCAAAGGAATCGTACACAAAATCATAGGTAAGTTTCCGCTCGAACTGCATTTACCAGTCTACCAATACCTTGGCCCGGGAACCAAAGTGTAAACAAAAATTTGCTCATGGAGATCCAGGAATTAATAAACTAGATAAAGCATGCAAAGAACACGATAGTGCTTATTCTGAGAGTTCGGATATGAAAGATCGCCACGCGTTGATGAATTTCTAATTTCCAGAACTCGAAGAACAAGAGATGATCCTTCTCTGGCATGGAGTGAAAAACTAGCTACTTCGATCGTTAACATTATCGTGAAAACAAAACAGGTCGGAATGGGAAATTTAAAAAATGGATCAACTAGTAAAAAAAACTTTACAAACCCACCCAGAAAGATTTTCTGAGAAGCAAAGTGATTGTACTGAGCCTGAACGATCTACGGCAGAATGACATAGTGGAAATGATACTTTACACAACCCTAAATAAAGGGTTTAACTACCTACCGACCTGCATTAACGTCATGTTAAAGTTTGCTTGGACCATTCCCCTTAATTCTAAAACCGGTACAGACGTTATCGAAGCTTTTAAGAAGATACTCGTAGGAGTGACACCCTTCTAAAAATTTACAGGTCGAATTAGGTACTGAGTTCTACAATAAAGACTGCAAAGCTCTACTTTAGCGTCATAAGATTAACATATACTCTATGTATTCGGTGAAATTTCGTCCCCCGTCGTTAGGACCAGCACCTTGAAGATGATGTTTGCTATCACCACCTTACGGGGCTACCAGTTTAGAATGGCAGACATCCGAACCGCCTACTTGCACGGACGGGTCGACAAATTAATTTATTTACGTCCCCAACCTAGCTACATAGAGGGGCACCCCGAAAGGGGGAACGGGGCCCCTAAAGTTTGTAAACTCTTTAAATCCCTCTATGCCCTAAGGCAATCGGGGAGGCGCTGGTTGTTGGAGATGCGGAGGGTGATGCTTGAATGCAAGTTTAGGCAAAGTAAATGGGACCCATGCCTCTACATTAGGAGGGTTGATGGAGACATAATTTTGATGGTTGTGCACGTGGACGATATGCTGTTCAGCGCCCCTGACGCTCTTATCGACCTGACGATGGAGAATCTCCGTCAACACTTTACCCTAATTGATACTATGAATACTCTGTATTTAGGCCTACTTATAGAAGCCAAGCCCAACGTGATGTACGTGTCGCAAGTGTCATACATTAACAAGATCCTTGAGGAGTTTCACATGGTGGACTGTTCGCCCATCTCTACGCCCTCACAGACCTCAGTCAACATTGACGACTGTAACGACTCAGCACCCTTTGACCGTACTACTTACCAGTCACTGATCGGATCCCTATTGTATTTAGTGTCCGGCACGCGACCTGATATCAGCCACGCCATAATCAACCTGTCCTGCTACACTGTTTCCCCCGGTAATGCCACTGGAAGCAAGCCAAACACATAGTCCGATACCTTAAAGGGACCTCCTTCCATAAATTGTATTATCCATATGCGGACACCCCCAATTAGCAGGGTTTTTCCGACACGACTTGGTCGTGACGAAGGACTGCCGTGGCTTCTCAGGGCATATCATATGCCTGGGACGGAGCGTCATAGTGTGGAAAACCATGAAACAACGCATGACAGCCTTGAGCTCCTGCGAATCTGAGATTTTGGCCATGACTGAATGTGGGCGTGACATGAAATAGATTTTTGGCATGCTCAAGGAAGTCAAGGTCATCCAACCTCCTCTCTACACCCCCACTTTATATTCCGACAGCAAGTCCGGAATAGACCTTATTCATAGCCTCTCAGCCAGCACCCTCTCTCGCCATTATGCTCGCAAAGTGTGGTTCCTACGGGACCTGATTGACAGGAATATTATCCGACTCCAATTCTTACCAGGGGTACAACTCGTCGCCGACATTCTTACTAAACCGACCACAAAGGAATGCTTGGACGGCTTTGCCCAGGATCTAGGACTGTGATTGGATCCCCGGAATCCCTTGACCTCCCTGACCAAATTCCCGGATGTCCGGAGACATAGGGTTCTTCACGACTCCCCCATTTTTGTTAATACACGTAACATAAATCTGTAATCTGTTCGACTTACTAACCTATTCGTATAAGCCTCCCCTATTACTAGACTATTGACTACCACTTTAACGTTACTCCCCTAACGTATCGCTTACGGAAATTAACTATTTACCAAATAACACTACAATATTTTGTAAGTTCCCTTTAACCTCTTTAGGACCACGGTCTCGGGGCCAATAACAAGAAGCGAATTTATCTTCACACACTTTCCCAATTTATGTTAAACTAATTGTTGAGCTTAAGACTATACTTAAACCTTTACTGCATTTGTGGCAACTTATTAATATTACTGTATCAATTACGACTTTTTATATTTCGCCTCCCCACGGCATATATTGCTGTTGTTTTCTTTCATCTGTGTATAGAAATAAGGGTACAACTATGTTCTACGCCCCCTGACTTGATTTACCCCTTTTTACCCCTCTAGACAAAATTGTCTACCGCGGGGGGGGGGGGGGGGGGGGGGGATGAGGAAGGGTATTCTACCGAACTCCTCCCCTCCCCCGAAAATATACACGTTTCCCTTCCTCTTTTCGTCTAGACATTTTTGTCCCCCAAACGAAATTCATTTATTTGTATCCAGAACCTCCCTAGTTGTCTTTCCGTTAAGTACCGTCTTATTATTGCTCTAAGCGACAATGTCGATTCCCCTACCCTTTTGTCAACCTCTGCAATTGCTCGCCTTTGTACTGTTCAACTAAAATGTAGCGCACCAATGTATGCCTCTCTGTACGGCCTTACCACTGTTGCCGCTGTCCTGAGGTAATAATGACTGATTCGCCTCCCGCATCTGTTGTACTTTGTTATTCTTCTTCCTTGCTTCTTGTCTGCGAGAGACGGTTTTCTTTTTAACCTTCTGAGTTGAAAGCAACATGGCCGTTGATGCCCCCATTTTCCCTTGAGCCTCTCATAAAATGGAAGACAGTCTGCTTCCTTTGAGCACTCTTGAGTCAAGCCTCCAGCCCAGAGATGCAAGTATCGTAACCTTGTGTTTACTTTCTGTTATCCTACGGCCGAGCTGTCACTATTAAAGGGACATATCGCCACCCTTGCCACGAATAGGCTTAGGCTGCATTCATGGAGAAAACCCAACGACTAAGCGGACGCCGAAAGCTTACGCGGTGAAGAAAAACAAGCAGTTCGCCCAGCCGCGTGTTGGCTGTTGTCTCCGCAGCCTGCGAGCTCCAAATCGCGTTTATGTTTATGGCCGTTTTGAGCGGAAGCTTAAAGAGAAACGCGATGCTCACTCGACAATATACGACGGTATGCGAATCAGTACAACGTGGCGCAAGCCACACAATATAACAGCAGAAGAAGCTTGGCGGTTGTTATATTAGAACAAACACGTACCAATTATTAAATTACGTGCAGGCTTTTGCATCAAGGAAAGCAGCGAAGTGGCCACTCGTAAGCGACGGTACGTGGTCCGCCATTTTCCTATCCCAGAGTGCAACTCAACAGACCTGGCTCCCGCGGCCCGCGTATGCGGTGCGCGGCTTTTTTCTAACTCAAACAGATCGGGGGACCGCGTGCGGGATGAACGATTCGCTCGTGCCTTCCTGCGTGAGCTTTTGACGTAAACAAACAAGTGGACGCGGATAAATAGCAAAATGTCTTTCAAACGCCGCGCCATGCATCCTCTCTAGGCTTTGCGCGCGGTCCATAAACAGAGTCTTGGTTGACTTCTTATGACAGGCCCTGACGATAGATGCGTGGAAATGGCTTCAGGCTTTTGCTGAGAGAAGATGTAAAGGACAGCGGACAATCTACAAGGCTCCTTTCCCCTTTTTCCATGGAAAAATAAACTCTACCGAGACTAAGTACTGTTTTATTGTGCCTTCAACTTAAGCACGTCACGCCACTCCAGCCTATTGGGATCAACTCCTCACCATGGCCTCTTAGGTATAAGTTGGGGGAGGATTGTGTTTGAGGGCCGGCTCTGGCCACCTGAAGAGGTTCCGGGATAACCCTTCCACGCTATGCCCCCACTTTTTATCATATTCTAAGAAGAAAACGAGCGTCGTAGAACATTTCATCAGCACGCTGAGAACTCATATGTGTAAAAGATTAACCAGGCAGGAGAATTATGAGCGGGTAGGCATTATTGATGAGCTAGTTTCCAAATACAACAGCACGGTTCATTCCACCACAAAACTGAAACCGAGAGAAGCAACCAGGCATCACAAACCTTTGTTGAGGCAAACTAATACCAAATGGTTTTTGAAGAAACCAAAATTTGCCGCAGAAAACAAAGTCAGGATTTCTAAAGTAAGAACATTTTCGGTAAAAGGTATTTGCAAAATTTTACTGACGAAATTTTCACGATCCGTAAAGAGAAAAAAATCTAACCGGTTACTTATCTTCTAAGAGACAAGTCAGGTGAACTGATGCTCAGAGGTTTTTACAAACTAGAAAAACTTCAAAAGACTCTAGTTCCTGATTCATTTTTTGTAGAACAAGCGTATGAAGAAAGGGAACGATGCGGAAATGTTTTACTTTGTTAAATGAAAGGGATATGACGCTATGTAAAACAGTTGGACAGAAACATTAGCAGCCTTAAATAAATATGTCCTTCTTTTTCCCGTGTAAAACCTTTTCAATGGAATAAAAATAAAAAAATTAATTTTCTTCTTTACCTCAATTTTTTCTTCCCTTCTTCATTTTTTCTTCGTTATTAATAAAAAACGATAAATATTTTATAATTTCAGAATGTATCCTAACAAAATCTTTCACCTTTGTTCACTGCGCAGAAATATTCACTTTGCAACACCAACTACGGTATCACCTTCGGTAGCAACACTCGTTCATTCTGAAAGAAGATGCAAATTGTTTCATCGACAGGTTACCTGAAAATCTAAGGGATTGCGCACATCTATCCCAAATGCAGGGGTTCTGCTACCATCAATAAGAGATGTCTCTGCTGGAAGAATCGGAATTCAACGATCCACTTCAGTTTCTGCTATCACTTCGTTTCTGCTATCACTGCTCGAGGGTCGAGTTCGTCAGAGTTACGACTGAAATTCAGTTGGGTTTTTGGTCCCGATACTCAGAAATCTACAGCCTGAACGATATTCCCACTCTCTTGGACGAAGCCTTCAATAAAATTCAAGGTTCCATTAATGCTTTTGCCGAGGATAGAAATGGTTGGGTTATTTCTCGACTAAAAACCCTCATCATCAGGGCTGCAAAGTACAAACCGATGCAGGCTTCATCCTACATTTTGCTCCCAAAAGCACTCGCCGGCAAGTCATACGCCATGCTTAATGTCCAAAACTTAAACGACCAGAAATGTTTATACTCGGTACTGACCACAGAGTTACAAATGAGCAGTGAAGACCCAGTAGATAATCTCGAGTTCGTAGATATGCTCCACACTACCACATCTTACCTGATGAAGCTCGGTGAAATCAACAAAACTAACGAAAAGCAAACTATCTCTCCATTAATGTTATAGGTTTTCGCAACGCGGAAGGATGATACCCCTTTTGTGTCTCGCAAAATTGGACGGCCAACCCATCAATTTTCTCTTACTGGGCGGCAAATACGATGAAGACTGAAACACCGAACACCCATTACTGTGTCATTAGAGACATGACCAGATTTTTACGATACCGAGGTACGGGCACTCATGCCAAATTCTATTAGTGGAACTGTTTTGCCGGGTAAAAGAATGAATGCTCTCAACTCACTGGAAGGAATGCATGAAAATCAAACCCGTGCAAGAGCTTAAAAATTCAAGTCACCCAGAGAAAACTTTCTCAACCATTTCGATAGTTCAACCGTAATAACCCTTTCCTATGCATCATCTACGCCGATTTCGAGTGCATCCTTCACTCCATCCAACCTGTTCAACTGGAAGCTTCCACAAGTTCGACGACAAAAATACATCAGCATGTGCCTTCCAGCTTCGGTTACGTCGTCATGGGACAGAACCGGGGGGGGGGGGATTGTTAGTGTAATGTCCTAGGCAGGGACACACCTTAGCCCAGCGTGGGCACCAATGGTAATAAACACACGGACTACCAGAGTGTAGGCTACAGCTGATAAGACAGCGAACTTCCTGTTTACTTCCCTTTATATACAATTATAACAGGAAGTCATGTGATGCAACTTAATACAATATATATTATGGAATAGCCTATTAGTAGTTAAAGGGGTATCTTGGTAGGGTTAACATATTGACATGAAATTGATGGCTGCCATTGTGGAGCACACAAGTGACGACTCCACAGTTAGTCAGCAATATTACTTGGGAGAAGATGTCGTCAACATATTTCATGAATGCATGGTGGAATAAGCCGGCAATTATAGTTTGTTCCACATTATGTTTGCAGGAAACTGATGCCTGACGCCACATTTCCTTCCACTACAAGTACTAAAAATAAGTAAATAGTGCACTCGTAAACTCTAACAGTAACTATGTTGAGTTTAAATTGAGATATCCACATGTTTCTTCAATCGTAGTGCAAGGAAATGTGGCATCGTACATTCCGTTTCCTGCAAACATAATTTGGAACAAATTACTCTCTCACTAACGTCTGCCGTTACAGCAAAAAACCCTTCGACTGCAAAGACCCCAAGAATGTTAGCGAGCAAAAGATTACGAATCAGTGTCACATCAGCGGGAAGTACAATGGAGCCGCTCATTCAAAGTGCAGCTTGAACGCTGGAGAATGGAGAACTATTCGTATTCCATGGCCTAGAGGGTTATGACAGCACCACTTGGTTTCTGCCGTGCATAAGTACAAGTGAAAAATGGATGTCACTAGCCGAAATGTGGAGAAGTTTCAGAGCAGGATGATTAAAAGAAGGACATAAATCTTCGATTGATGGACAGTCTTAGTTTCTTGAAAGCTTCGTGGAAACTGGTGGAGAACTGCAAGAAACGTAACGCCAGGGTTCCCCATTCTCAAAGCCTTCTTGGACTGTGGCTTAAAATCTGCTTGGTTTAAAGATGAGACGACTCGAAAGTTTGCTCTGACTCTCCTGACGGGAAAGGGTGTTTACCTTTACGAGGACGTGCAAGATATGTCCATTTTTAATAGGGAAGAAAACCATCGGAAATGTCATTTTTTCCCATAGGAAAGATGAAGCATTAGCTTGATGAGTATGTTCGGGTGCAAAACCTCTGGCTTAAGTTGAAAGTGAAGAAAATTGGTTCATACCCCGAGATCTAACAAACGACAGACGTTTTCCTGCTTGCGGACATTTTTGACGATTTTAGAAAACTTTGGCAGGAAAACAACAAGTTTGCGCCTTGCTTTTACGTGTCCACTCCTGGGTTCTGCTGGGTGGCTGTCCACAAAATGATAAAATCCAAGTTGGAACTCTTCACCCACATCAGTAATCACTGCCTGAAACTTCTGGCGTCCAAGGCAGTGTTTCTTTTGTAGGAAAGAGGGTCGAGAGAGTCGACACCAACTACCTAATTGACTTCGACTCTCGCAAACCCTTCTCAACTGCCCTTGAACATGAGCAACCTTACGCATGAGCAACCTTATTATGCGCATCTACCTTGTGATGCATTCTGTTACCTTACGAGGTAAGAAATCAGGACCTTTTACATAGGCACCCAGAGAGCTGCACGGTTAGCACAATGATTACCCCCTCGCTACGGAGGATTTCAACTTCAAGGAGAAATTCCTGCCTCCTTATTCCAGTGATTTGGCCAAAGATTTTAAGCACAATCAGCACAAACCGTAATTTAGACGTGCTGAAGCTTAGCAGACTAGCAGTTGTTAGTGGTCTTACATTTCCTAGCTTGTATAGATACTTTTTGGAATGGAAAACTATGGGATTTGCTCGTGTCACTTCCTTTACAGAATGATTTTTTGGTTACTTGTGACTAGACGACCAGTGAAGAAGGTTTTCTAGTGAAGATGGTGGGTGGATGGTGTAAACTGTATAATTTTTTTCAGCATGATCAAATTAACTGAAGGCTCTTTTTGTAAGCATACACTCTGTAGTTGAAATGTTAACACTAATAATATGCAGGATTGTTTAATCAAAACAGATTTCAACTGACTTACCTTCTTGACCAGATTTCCTGTGTTGAGTTCATAAATCTTTTTTGTAGTACGAGCTGTGATTTACAGAGGACACCGAACAAGTTTGAAGATTATATTTACGGATCTTTATAGCCGACCTGACGTTAAATTTAGAGTAAGTCAATTTTAACATTTGATGAGACAACAGTTTTAGTACCTTTTTTCTGGGTTTTATTAAGACACATGCTAGAGTGTCGCCTGCCATGAATCAATGATAACACTAATGTCCGTCCTGTCCTGATAAAATACATGTGTGCATGGCCCACTAGACACTTGTGCTTTTCACAGGTAAGGTAGTTTGGCTGTTTTCAGTAATCTGAGAAAAATTATCAATGCGATAGAAAAGGTTGAAACTTCATTTAATCGGGAGACTTTGGTCACCTGAAAACATAAAAGTTGCTCTTATCAAAGGAATAAATAACTTCATTTGAATAAAGACGTTTAGCCTTATTGCCAGTTTCTACTTTATTTCACTAATATAAGTTCTTCCAAGCGGTGAATAA
>JAHWFP010137822.1:0-10149 GCA_023313725.1 Lithobius niger | reverse complement strand
AACCAATCGATTTCGCTATAGGCGCTTGGGTCGCCAGACGTTGGGCTACAAACATTTAACCAATCGATTTCGCTAAAGTCGCTTGGTCGCTAGACGTTGCGCAACACTGTGCTTTGCAGTTTAAGGAGCTTCGACTAGAGAATAATCATGTTTCTTTTCCCTTGAGCGCGTATTATGTACCGTCAACATCTGCATTCGTCATCTACCGATTTCATCGATACCGTGTTTGCAGGCGAAGTTTTACATTTGATGCACACCATAGACGCTTCCAGGAAAAGGATGGTTCCAGGAGGGTTGCAAAATTGGATTAGGCCTAAAAGGAGGCTTACTTGTTAAAATCCAAGTGCATATAATTAGTCCTTGAAAATTTCACCACTTGTTCCCCTGATTTCGTACTTTCAAACATTCCCACGTTTAACGCTGTCATTTATAAAGTCTCCATTTTGCGAAAAAAATAATAATAACAATAATATACGCTAACAGCTTGAATCCCATGCCAAAAAAAAAAAAAACTCTCCATGCGTGAAAGCCTCGAGCCTGAATCATTTTACGTCAAATAAATCCAGTTTTCGACCTTCAAAGTATTTTTTCTTTATATTTCCATCAACATCACCTCCTTATACCAACTGCTACCGCATAATTTTATTTTTTTAATGTTTCTTTTAAACTTTCTCTCATTATTATTTATTATGCTTTCCTTCTCCAACGCTCGTTGCAACTCTTAAAAGCTTTCTCCCATCTTCAATAGGCTACCCCACAATGCTCCTAAAAGCGTAGTTCAAGGTTTCGAGTTTTATTTTTTATTTTTTTTTACCTACCCGTAACCATAACAACAACAACAACGAGGAAGATAAGTGGATTCGAAACGTGCTACGTCATTACTGTTTTTTTTTTTTTTGTATTTTTAACGTTCTGTTTTTGGGTAGAGGAAGAATTTAAAGAGTTTACTGTACGTCTGCGCATGAAGTACGGACAATGCTCGATTTGAAAAATTTTAGATTTTGAAAATGCCAGCAAAAAGTGTGGATCTACTTCTGAGTGTGTCCAGGTTCTTGAAAACAACCAGTGTGTTAATGTCGTACGGAACTAACTTATCAGATACACCATTTATTTTTAAAGTGATACGATAAGGGAAGAACTGTCTCTTTCTCATCGTCGTGGGACAGATGACCAAGTTTGGGTTCGTGCTCTCTAAAAAAAAATAAAACAAACGATAAGGAATGAATCGTATCGTTCTTAAACAATGAAAACAGCGAAATTGTGGCCGTAACATTAAAAACTGGAAAGGTCCGGTCTAGTAGGTTGTGGGTGAAGATATAACCAGGGCCGCCACCATTACATGTTCGCATACAGGAGCTGAGCGTGAGATTATTTCTGGGGGAGGGGAAAGGCAGTTTCCCTGAAGTGGTGGGGGATGGGGGAATTGCACCTACATTGTTGAGCCTCCCTCCTCTCCCCAACTTCGTCTCTACTTCCCCCCTCCTCTCCTTCCTCCAGCCTCACTTCCTCTCCCTCCCTTTTCATTTGTGTACTGAGTCCTGGCCTATTTTTTTCGGGGTTAGTTTCATTTTTATTCCTAATCCTTTTACAGTCCATGCAAAACTAGGTAGATTTTTTTAAAGTATACTTAGCTAGGATTCAAACCGGCATTCACTTGGTTTATAGAGACGAGGACGCGGACCACTGGGCTGTCGTTGCTCGCTTTACTCGTGCCGGGGGAGGGGGGGGGGGGAGGGAGGGAGATCACGAAGCTCGCATTACGCCGTTGCATAACGCGAAAGAAAGCAAGCCGCGATACATTGTACAGATCTGTGGTTTGTTAGTCGGTGACCATTCAGCTGTCGAGTAAAGCTTTGATTTGCGTAATTACTGAGTGGATAGGTGTGGAGAACGTGAAGAGAACTTGTGGAGAACTTGAACTTGAAGATACCATTTCATAAGAATTCATTTCACATTTTTCAAAAATTGTGATTTAATTTTTATTACTTATCTGAAATTGTTTTTTCTAGAAACATGGGCCTCTTACAGTGAGGGGCTCCCCGGGTTCCCGGGCGGTCCAATCATGGCCGGATTACGATTATTCGGGGTCCTGGAGACAATTCTTGAGGGACCGCCCTCCCCTTCCCATAATTTTAGAATTTTTAATTGTCAGTTACTTCTCTGATCTTACCTTCTACAATTTTACTACCCAAAAAATTGCAGGGGCGACTTTTAAAATTTCAATCATTACACAGTCCTTCTTTGAAAGTATCATCTCGCGTAGGAAAAAAAGTAGGATGGGATAACATGTTTATTGTTTCTAGCTTACCAACTATAAGCAAAAGTGGTGAATTGCATGTTTTTTGTTGAGTTTTGTTTTGTCCTTAAGCTTCAGCAGGGTCTGGGGGGCCCTTAGAAATTCGGCGCCAGGTACAAAAATGTCCCTAATGCCCCTGCCTTAATCCAGCCACGGGTCCAATCCGACACTGCATACGATCCACACCAAAGCCAAGTTCCCAAGACGAACTCTGCGTTTTGTCTCCGTTTGTTCACATATTTTTGTTCTCATAAACCTCATCTTTACTGGGTTTGTTGCAGAGACACCCTCCCGCCCACACTGGAGTCTTCCTGAAAAGAATAACCAGAATCCGCAACAAGTAGACTCACTCGTTCACTCTGATACAATCCACGAAAGAAGGGTTGACGACCTAAAATCCCCCATTTAACATTTATTTTCACTCGAATGACTTTAAGAACCGAATTAACTGAGCGGGCGAGGGGGTTTAGCTCATTTAATGCCGCTTCCCGAACAATAATATTATAAGGACGACGTCATGATTCACGATTATCACGATTTCGGGACCTTTACGCCACTGGACAGTGGACATATTTCTTTTTTACCTGCCTGCAGCTGTAGATTTCAGCTTACGATGACATCACCGGAAAGAAGGGGGATAAAGAAGCAGAATTCAAGGGTGGCTGATTTTGCTCTTGCAGAGCTTTCATATTCCTCCCTCCTTCCCATCCACCCCTACCGCTTATTTTATCCCCCTCCACCTATCTCGCTCTTGTACCTCAGCAACATCCCTCACTCCTCCCTGCGGAGAATCGTAGCGAACCCCCTCCACTGCGCTCTATACTCAATCTGGATAGGACAACCGGGAATGATGAAATACGCTAAACCACTTCTAGACAAACCACGTCTGAACTTCGTCAAAGCTGTACTACGTTTAAAATGCCTGCATTTCATCTAAAGTGAACGTCTCTAAAATACCGGTTTAGTCTAAATTAATGAACTACTTTAAAAAAAATCTGAATTAAGTCTAAAATGAACTATGTGTGAATGTAGTCCAAGCTGAACTACGCCTAAAATACCTGAATTTAGTCGAAAACGGACTACGTCTAAAGTACCTGAACTTCGTGTAATGTGAACGCGTCTAAAATACTAATTTAGTCTAAAATTAATTACGTCTAAAATACCTGAATTTAGTATTAACTAAACTTCGTCTAAAATACTTGAATTGCGTCTTAAATGAATCTGAAAGTGTGGCCTGAACTACGTCTAAAAGTTGAGGGTATGGATTGGGGCACATCTAAACTGAATTTAATTAAACAAATCAACACAAATCACTGTAAATTGATATTATATAAAGGAAAAAGGAAAGCAACCGAAACAGCGAAAATCGTACACTAGCAATATCGTAGTACACATTTAGCCAACTTAAGCCACCTTTATGCACTTACGTTTCATCGGAGTGGGATGACCCGGATTCTAATTGGCAACCCAATTCGTCCCGAGATTGCTTACATAGCGCCGTTATCACTATGGCCGCTCATCCACTGGCATAAAGCTAATAATATAAGTTTGATTCGCACAAAAGGGGCAAAAGGGAAGTGAAAGGGTTTGTGACCCAACCGCTGACTGCAGACCCAGGAAACAGAAAAGTTTTAAGAATTCCAAGCAGTATAATAATAATATGTGCGTTGCAAACGCAGCCGGAATGGCAAGGACCTGGTGGTCACTAACTGCCATCCGAAGTTAAAACAAAAATTAAAAATTGTAAAGTTAAAAAGTTTAAAACGAAGACGATTGCCCGGCTGTAAAGGAAGGGTTGATGGCATATGGTTGGGGTCACGAACGCCTTACCACCAAGGTTAGACCTCCCAGGGACACAGTGGTCCCCGATGGCATCGCCAAGTGAGTGAGGGGAAAAGCCGTACCATTGTCAATGTTCAAAAAAAAATAAAAAATAAAAATAAAAAAAATACATAAATGCGTTGCAGTTTAAAGCCTGGACTAAACCAATTGTCAATCATAATCAAGATAAACTAAAAATAAAAAAGTTCATCATTATAAAAAAGCTATGGTCACCAGGAGAGACATGATCATGAACAAGCGGGTATGTGCTGGCCGGTGGGAAAGGGACGGAGAACAAAATGTAGTTGACCCCTTTTGAAGATGGTAAGCTATGGAGCTAAAAGTAACGCGTCACGGACGGAGTTCCGGATTAGTATGACTCTCATAGGGCAAAAAAAGACCTCGATGAATTGAGATGGGATCCAGGAAGGACAAGTCTCATAGAATTTCCTCCCGTCCTTGGGTTTAACCAGATTTCGAAAAGAGGAAGCTCAAAGGGTAGAGCAGAAGGTACATTGTACAATCTTGAAAGTTAGGAGCAAATCTGCCCTTAATCTCCTGCATTCGAGAGTATCCAGTTTTAGAAGGTGAAGCTGATGGTTGTAGAACAGAGGATACATGCCAGACTACGATTTAGCGTATCTCTGCTGAACGGACTCGATCCGATCAATATCTTTCAACAAGTTAGGTGACCAGACCTGGAAAGCATATTCGAGCAGTGGTCAGACAAAGACCGTATATGCTCAAAGGCTCGTGCTACAGTTCCAGAGTCAAAACAGCTACGTACAATCGCTGATAGACGACTGGCCGCAATAGCAATAGAAAGTCAGCACGTAGTAAATTTTAAATCATGTTGGAACCATACCCCCATATATCGAAAACTATCACAAGTTTCCGCGAGGTGGGAGTCACCGAGTAAATATGTAGGGCTGCCAGAAGATCTACCAATAGCAAAGCTGTGGCATTTATCTAAAAAAAAAAAAAAAAAAAAGAGGAAGATGCCATTCAATAAACCAATCAGAAATGGAGTTACTACAAGATTGGCAGACGAGATGTATCATCAGATGAGATGATAGGAGAGTGAAGTTTCAGGTCATCAGCAAACGTTTCTTGGGAGACGACGCATTCGTTACAGATCAAGTCGTTAAGTAAAATAATAAAGAGGAGTGGCCCCAGAACAGAACCTTGAGGCACGCCATATAACTAATGATATCCCCTAGGTGATGAAAACTCACCCTCCACAATTCGAACTGGCAACCCAATTCGTTCCCAGATCACTGACATACCGCCATTATCACTATGGCCGCTCCCCCACTGGCATAAAGACGACGCACTGAACCCGTTATTAAGGTCACACCAGTGACCAAGGCTCCATTCGACCGAGAATGCTTGCGACCATAGGCAATGGAGAAGGAATACAAATAAATACAAAGGCTCAACGAAGGATTAAATAAATATACACAACTCGCTGTAAATTATGTAAAGGAAACAGGAAAATAAAAGCCAAACAACTGTGACCTTAAAGGGATTCACCTCCCAGCGCCATTTTTCTCGATCCACCACATCAGTTAGTCAATCCGTTGGTAAAAATCCGTTTTAAAATGTGGAGTCTAGGAGATTTTCTGTTGAATAATTGCTAACTTTATTTACTGTATCCTACCTACACGTATATGGTGCTTTGCGTGCTTACAAAAATCATAACGATTCATCTCTGTGTGCGCATACACTAATTTTCTAATAATTACCATGAGACTAATACGGTAAAAATTAAAATTAATTATTCCAATAGATCGCCGAAGCAAAATTATAAGACACTAGCCTAGAAAATTATAAATTGTGATGTGAAAACACGAGAATCATTCCGGTTTGTGACGACACAATCTTTTAACTTGATGCTTTTTCGTGTACTATTCCCAAAGCCAACCGAGACAGCAGCTGCGTTCCTCTCTGCGAGGCACGCAGCTACCACCCTAGCCGACCTTGGCTCTGGTATTACGCGGATGGCGGTCTGCGTGTAGCTGTTATAAGGCAGGCGGAATGTTATAAGGCAAGCCGGGTGTCCCTTTAATAAGGGAAACAGTGAGTCATCTTTATGCCAATGGAGGAGCAGTGAGTTCGAACCGGATCATGCCACTCCAACGAAACGTAAGTTCATAAAGGTGCATTTCTTTTAACCATTTGGAATTATTTTCTGCAGTCTTCACACTTGGGAGGGTTTGTCACGCTCCCAGCAGAAGCCATGGGGCCAGAAGGCGAGAAGGACAATTTTACTAGGTAATTACAACCGAAAATTCAGGATTTTTTTCATACCACAATTGAGACGAGAACGAGGCATAACAGGGCTCTTTTTTTCTCTTCCTGAATAAGCCAGGGGTGGTTGAGGCCAGGCTCGAACTAGGGATCTCTTCTCCCAGTGTTCTTTGTGTAGTGTTTGGGGCCACTAGCCTCATAGATCGGGCTCCCTTACCTCCACTACTTAAAACTTGCAAAGACAAATCCGATTATCTCCGAAAATATGTGAAGTAGGAATTTCGTCTGCGAACCCATGAATTTCATGCATCAAAGGTTCCTTTTTTGCATGAAACTGAACCAAAGCAGAAAAAAAATTGCGTACGTTATCGTGTCCCATAGACAAACAGACAAAACGACAGATAGACTCAAAATTCGGATTTTTCTCGATTATTCCACCTGGTTCGCTATGTCTTTAGCTACCCATAAAAAACAAATGGTGCCGGTCCACATTATACGTATAGAGATCAGAGAACAACACTTCCCCCTCTGCTAAAAGACGGCCAGAACCGACAAAGAATGAGGGGGTGTGCGCGTGCATGACGCAGCGATGGGAGGGGGTTACAGGTAACC
Source organism: Lithobius niger (assembly GCA_023313725.1). NCBI lineage: Eukaryota > Metazoa > Arthropoda > Chilopoda > Lithobiomorpha > Lithobiidae > Lithobius > Lithobius niger. Next base: position 3,170 of record JAHWFP010137822.1, on the reverse strand, counting down.
AAAAAAAAAAAGAACATTAGAACAGGGGGTAGCGAAGCGCAGCAATGTAATGGGAAGAAGCAACTTTGGTTGCGCGTTCATGCTGGTCACATACTGGAACGAGCGACTGTTGCTTTAATGCAACAGGTGCTTGGGATAGCCGAGCAGATAAGCCACGGGGAATTACAAGAACGCGCAGTCAAGCGAACAAGGTGGGGGTGCATGGGTGGGTATCTTTAAAAAATGGTTAGTGCCATTGGCGTTGAGAAAAGGAGATATAAAACCGACGTTTCAAACCAACCTACGCAACCAACGGAAACATTCCCGCAAGTAAACCAAACATTGGTGGAATAAACGTAAGTTGGTAAGGGAGGCGCATATCTCACACACCCAATATTAATAATAATAATAATAATAACCTTTATTCAAAGAGTGTTGCCGAAGGTCTATAAAAGTACTTGTTTGGCTACACATTTAGACAATTTCACAATCAAGATAAAGAAAAATCTATACAACAAAATTAAATCACACAGTATGGTAAAAAAAAATATAAAATATTAATAATCACAGACACAGAAAAAAAAACAATAATTAAAAAATAAAACTATACCTTAGTTGTTAATTAGCCATTCAATAAAATTTGTACTCCAATTAGTGGGAAGCAAAAGAAGAGAAATTCGAAAAGCAAGCACTTAAAACTATTTAATAACTACTTAAACCGTAGCGAATTTGTATAAGGGTGCATTAAAATATATCCTTAAAAGTTATGAAAGAATGAATGATAGTTTATTGCATAATGACTCCAGTTTGTTTTGTCAAACTTGTCAAACTTGTCAAAGTCTGCAATGTTCAACCAATACACGTAAGTGAAAAAAAAGCAACTTAACAATAATGATACTAATATGATGAAATAAAGTAGAAGTCAATAACTAAAAAATACAAGCAAATATGTGGATAAACACAGAGTGGGTCAAAGATGTTATAAAGTTGATAACCACAGCAAATAATAAACCATTACAAAGTTTTATGGGAAAGGGGAAAAAAAATGAAGGTTTATCTGTAAACATTTTTAAGGCTCATGTGCGCATTTAGCTCCCTTTTCAAATCCTTCGACTAAATCAATTCCTGTAAAAAAGTTTTGTTACACTGTATTCTTTGTTACGTTCGCCATACATATTTTTTGGCGGATGGTATTGTGTTCCTGTAAGGGCTTTGCCTAAAGTGTAAGGCTTTAGACATATCGTTAGTTTTGAACTTATAGTACTTGTTGAGGACGCAACATGGTCGCTCAATGGAATAATCCTCAAAATTTTCATATCAGTGAATAATTCAATAATTCAAAAAGTTCAGTCATTCAAAAGTGAAAGTATTAATACAAACTTAAGCGACGCGTGGTACCTGATGTTCGGCTCGAGCGCAGCTTTGTGTTTGTAAAGCCACGCCCGGCTCATCACAGGATTTTCTTGTTTCACCGATTTTAGCCCAGTAAGGAGCAGGGTAAAAAATTTTTACGTGCAAAGCAATCATTTTACCTGGGCGAGAAGTGCCTCCGTCAGCCGAGTGGCCACAGTCGTGGTTTCCAAACAAAGTGGCTGCTATTTCGAATCTTGGCCCTAACCAATGTTTATATACGTATATAGGGTGATCCAAAAGTTCGTTGCACCCCACCAAATATTTCCCATCAATTGGTTGGTTGGTTGGTTGGTTTGGCCAGTTATTGATAAAATATGTTTTGGGCACAGGCGGATTCGGATTCAGCCTACCCTAATTAGGTTAAAAACACTTATTCCCAGCTTTTACCCCAAAATGCCCTGCCATGCTGAATATCTGTCCATGTCCACCTGTCTAATCCGGAAAGAGTGCTCAGTAAGTAACGAAACGATTCAGGCAATGTGTTCGAAAGTTATCGTGTATGCTGACAGACAGACACCAGCGCAAGACAAGAAGTTCTATTGCCTTACTTCGTGCCGCACGATAAATCATTAAAAGGTCAAGGATACGGATCTAACCTTCTATGAGAATTAACAACTTTTAACGACGGGTGTTGGTTTATTAACACTTGTAGCTTTTCCTAGTGATATGTTTCCTGGAACGTGTTGGCCAACAAAGGGCGCCTATTCGAAAACCGCTCAACCAAACTCATCCATCTGGAGACAGTTTGGTACCTTTAACACATGGAACACTCATGAGGAAGATTGGTTCTGCCTCCATCCAAGCTGGACGAGTTTGGCTTGTGGTTTTCGATTGAACTAAGGGATTCAAGGCAATTCGGTCACAAAATTCTGGGTATTGCGACAAAAACCGACGAAAATTCGGTTCCACCCAAAAAAAATTGAACTCGCTACAGCGGGTAAGTAGGTTTATTCAAATTAATTCAGCTCCGTGAAGTACCACGAAATCTGTTTTCAATTTGTTATCGCTTGCACGCCAGCTTCACCGCAGTCAGAACTGTGGGGGAAGGGGAGGGGGCGGGAACGATAAACGTCATAAAACTTCCCCAATCAAATGTATATTAGGGCACGTTTACGCAACCACTCGCTTTTGCATTCTCGCAGCTAGAAGCTAGAAATCACCTCAAATTCCAACATGGCGGCGGTTTTGTGTCTGCCGCCTCGCAACGAAAACAGGAAATAACGTGAGTTCAGAAGCGTTTGGGAAAATTGTTTCGTCATGAGGAATTCTTTATATTATTGGCACGGATTATAAGACTGCAAGTATTTACTCAAACGATTTCGGATTTAGCTAATCCATTTAGCGTTGTTACCATGGCAATCTCACCTTTGCCATCGCGATTGAGTTCTAGCTGCGAGAATGCAAAGGCGAGTCGTTGCGTAAACGCGCCCTTACTTAATGTGTATCACTTTTAATGTGAATTACACCAAAACGTCCGTACGTCAAAATGTCACTAACATTTTAAAGAGTAAGCTAACGTAACTCGGGACCATGTTGTCATAGTTGGTCCTCGATCTTTAAGCGGCATACATTATTTTCTTTTTAACTTGGGAACTTTTTTTAAAGGGAATTACGTCCATTTTGACATGCATGTTTGACTTTTGGATTACTTACACAATAACTAAACATAAGAATTGCGTTTAGAATACGTCACGTACGTCCGATATAACAATTTAATTACTGCATCACCAAAACACGACACGGAGGTCGCCATTGTTTTGCTGGAACACGCAGAAATT
>JAHWFP010137817.1:12570-44960 GCA_023313725.1 Lithobius niger | reverse complement strand
CCCCCCCCCCCCCCTGACAGCGAGGAAAACCACAAGTTTATAAAAACAGGACGTACAACTTTAATTTTAGAAATAAATTTTCCCGTCTTGGTGACAATAAAAACGTTAAAAAACACAAAATTTTAAAGCCCAACATCACTTTGTTTGTCAAATCAAATTAAATTATACCAACGTTGTCGTATTTAGACCAATCAGAGTTGTACAACACAAACAACACTAATTCAATCATTTATTTTACCCATAAAAAATTATTTGAATGTTTGGAAGCTGGCGTGTCATCACGATTTACCCAATATTTTAACATCTCGGTGAAAAATTCCCAATCTCATCTGAAACACCCCTACCCAATCAATGCCCCTATTTTCACACGTGTTATTGTTGTTGCGGATCTTAAACTGGTTGTTTTAGTCCAACCTAGAGACCACAATCTTATTGGTATGCACGTAATGTAATTTCAGAATGGGTAGTTTCAAAATTTTAGCACAATTTTAAGCGTGTGAAATAAAATAAATCGTGATTTTCCATGCTAAAACACATGCTAAAAAAGATCAATCATAAGGATTCCTTCACCAAACTGAACAGAAACGAATAGAATGATTTGAGTTCAAGCAAACTACATGGCCAGTTCGGTATTGATACGAAAATTAACGGTAATTACTGTTAATCCTAATGTTAATAACTGAACAACAAAAAAAAGCTTTGACGTTCAGAAAAAAAATGTTAGAGCTCTTATCCCCAGACTCACAGCTGTTAAGATACACAAATAAACACGAATTAGAGTCCACTCAAACGCAACGAACTATAATTTGAACTCCAATTCCAGGGAACAAGGACTTTTTTACTGCATGGTTACGTCAAAAAGTGAACGCAGTTTGTGTTTGAAATGTTTAATGTGTGTATGTGTGTGTGTGCGTGCGTTTGTGTCTGTGCACCTAACCAGTGTATTTTATACATGCTTTTTTTTTCTATTGTCTGTATTTGTTGTCATGAGTGGCTGTGTATTTCGTGTGCTTTTATAATTTGTGAAACAGGAAGACTCCTATAGTTAAATCAATTTTTTGCCTTTGTCTCTTATGGTTGCTGTTTTAGTTCTACTTCGCAATTGCATGTTCATTTTGTGTATGTATTTTTTTAGGCTTTCAATTTTGTAGACGATTTGCTGTTTATGGTGGCTGTTTTGTATGTCTTTATAGGTTTAGGTTTTCCTACTGTTTCGTGTGCATGTATATGTTGTATTTGGGGTGTATATTTTTTATGTATGAAATATCCAACCGTTTTTATTCTATTTGATTAGTGATGTACATGTATATGCATGTGCATGAAGGCTGGCATGTCAGAAACCTTGTTTCCTGGAATTGGAGTTCAAATTTAAGTTCGTTACGTTCGAGCGAACTACTAATTCGTTTTAATTTGTGTACCTTCACAGCAATGAGTATGGGGATACGACACTATCCGGCATAGCGTTTTTTGTTCAGTTTCTTTGTTGGCTTTTTTCGCTTTCTTTTTATTGTAATTGCTACGGTTTGGTTTATCACGTGTACAGTATTTCCACTGCCCATCCAATTTTGTTTGCAAAAAAACGAAACATTAGAAATGCGTATATTTATGTTCATGTTCCGCCAAAGATTTGTTCCATGTCTATTATTTGATAGCAACACACTAGCGTGTGTCTAGATTTAGCATGTGACATCTCAATGGGTAGTTGATTCGGCACTATTGCGAGCAGGTGCAGTATTGTGGCGAACAATCGGAAACAATTCAACTGGCTTTCCCAAAAACGAAATTAGTTATTCAGTCACGGATTTAGAGGCAACAAGGCCTCAACAAGGCCTCCAACAAGGCCTCAACAAGGCCTCAAAATGAAAGACTTACCACCCTATGGTTTTAAACTTGAAGATTTAAGCGTAAATCAAGACCATTTAATTTTGGCTCACCACAAGGCGTTAACCTTTCCCTGGCTAGCAGGCAATGCTGACTCAAACAAGATACACCGACAATGTTACTCTCCCCGTGCCCAAGCATCGTTGCATCTTGTTCGATTGAGCTCTATCCGATCTTGTGCGCCTTGCCTCTCGTTGAACCATTGTTACTTGTTGCAGCATTGCAACATTTTGACCTTGCCAGAATTTGCAATTTGCACTGACTCCCAGTCGAGTCGAGTCTAAAGTGGCCTTGCCGTCTTATGACGGGAAAATAGAAGGTGTCACTGTGGTGTTACAGGTAAGCAAGCAGACCTTACTGCGAAAGATGTGGTTTTCACCAGCAAGAACTGGATTGTCGTGGTACAGTCTGACAAAGCCCATCGACGGTCCCTGCGCTCTTCCACCGTACAATCGTGGCAATCTGAACGGAGTGCGACTCCAGCAGGGCGCGTTTCGTTTGCTATACGTCCAGTATGTATGTATGACACAGAACTAGACAACCTGCCGTACTGGGCGGGACGCTTGCATTCCAGGGCAAGAACAGGGCATCCACAGCATTGTTTAGGTTGGAGGGCCACCGCTAACTGCGTGGAGTTTGTTGCGGAAGATTCCGTTGCCCATTTTTTGCTTTTCTGTCCTGCACACATTAAGAACCGCGAGAATCTTATCCCATGAACTCGTTAGAATAAGTGTATCAGCAATCTTCTATGCACAATTAAGTCAAAGGATAGGGCACAGTGTTTATACGAGCAATAGCGAGCTACTGTAGATCATCCGATGTTTTTCTGTGGGCCTGCGCAACCCTCGTCTCAAGTCGGAATCACTACAGAGTAAGCAGCCTTCTTGTACGCGGTGGTGTTTGTTAAGTTTGGCTATAGGAGTTCTATGGGTGTTCCTGACTGCTTGGTCCGTGAAGCGCTGAAGAGTATGGGAAGCTGCTAGATATGGAGCTTGCACTCGGTGGGGATGATCTGTGGAGCCCTCAGGTGAAGCGGACAGAATGTTATTGTTTTAAGTGAAACAGGCAAATGATTGCTGGGTCAAGGATTTAATCTGAGTTGCATGATGCGCAGTGATGCATTACTTGGGTGTGTATTGGTTGGTTGTATCATAGTGGGTGATGGCTTCGGGCCACAGCCCCAATGAAGATTGATTCAGCCTCCTCCACCTCCTCCTCCTGCTCCTGTCCATTTACTGAAATTAGTCGTGTGTAAATGAACGCTAATAAGCGGTGCCTGCCGGCCATGCTAATGTATATCGGGTATCGGCGTAAGTATCAGTTAGACGATGGCGTTCGGCAACAACGTCCTTCAGGTCTTTCGTCGGCTGCAATAAATGTATTATTTTGAAAACATTTATATGTATTCGAATATTCGTTCGTTAAGAGCATATTCGAATAGGATATTTTCTATTCGAATATTCGCAAAAAAAATCAATGTCGTTTTACGTTTTTTTTCCGCTGCATTGTTGCCGAACGCCATCATCTAACGTATTTCTACAACGACGAGTTAAATCTTTAGTAAACGAGCCATTGTTGCAATAAAGCGACAGTGTTAGTGCATTGTTGCCGAACCATAGTTCTGCGTAGTTACAAATCCTACTGCCTGGTGTAGACATGAATCTCACATATTGTAAGCCAGCTCATGAATTCGTATTTTTAGACTTAATGCCGGTTCGGTCTAGTTAGAAATGTTCTTGATTGTAGTTTGTAATGTAACCAAATGCTAACTCTGCCCTTAGTATTGAGATTTAATGGTAAATCTGAATTTACCCTTCCTGTAACCAGAAAATTGCATGTCGTGGTAATCTGTAGCTAACTGCGGTACACAACTTTCTTCACCGCATTGAAGAGTTAATATTCTCGACATCTGGCGTAGTAGTAAATCCACCCAAAACCAAAACTGGTATAAGAGAAGCCGCCAAGTTTCACAAAAGGGTCGGCCTTTCAAAATAGTGATACCATTCAACCAGGGAAAGGCCGCCAAGGTTAATCCTGTTAGCCAAGTTAATCGCACCTACTAATAGTTCGAAAGTTAAGTGAAAACTAGAACATTCCTACTGGCGGTAGCAATCTTCATTTAAAGCCCAAAGTAGTATTAGGTGCGATTAACTTGGCTAACAGGATTAACCTTGGCGGCCCTTCTCTGGTTGAAAAACTTGGCGACTTCTCTTATACCAGTTTTGGTTTTGGGTGGATATCACAACTTTCATAGGACTGTGAATGAACGAAGGATCAGACGGTTTAATCGTCCCCTGTACCTTTTCTGTCTGGAGGAATTTTATGTCTATAAATTTGCTCATTCATAATTTTCACATCTGCCGTGGACCAATTAGCCGTTACGCCAATTAGCCATTACGCCAATTAGCCGTTACGGAATTGACACGCTTAGAACTTGCTTATAGGCTTGTAAATGTACAGAGAATTTCACGGTCTAATCATCACATTTGCCTGTTTTGTCCGGAGGTATTTTATGTCTATTGATGTTGTCATTCATAATTTCGACATTTGCCAATGCCCAATTTGCCGTTAGTTGAGTCAAACTGTCAAGGTTGTGGTTTATTGTTTGTGCTTGTTTCACAGGCTTAAGTTTGTTCAATCGCATACTGGCTACCAAACGCTAATGTTGGTTCGTTTCGCTCTCTCACAAGGTTAACTTGAATCACGGCATGAAGCATGGCGTATTTCATAAATAAAGTGGTTCACGAATAACAATCGGCGCAAGTCATAATGTTGCCAACTAGAAGCTAGTTCCTTGTTTATCAACCGATCACCAGAACACGTCATTGTCGTTTAATTAACTGATTCATGTTTATTCTCACCCGTTTTGAAGCTCTCAGTCCTCTTATAACAATACAGCACGACGGGATCGCAACAATGAACGTGGACGAGGAGTGCTGGGATCCACGGAGGAGGGACCCCCACGTGCAGATTGTGTGGTCACCACGATAACCGCCGCCATGTTGGAATTTGAGGTGATTTCTAGCTTCTGGCTGCGAGAATGCAAAAGTGAGTGGTTGGGTGAACGTGCCCTAACTGGGAGGGGGTTATTCGTGATCCAGCCGGTATGCTGCTGGTATGCTGCTCTTGATAAGTTCGTAAGAACGGATGCGAGAGTCCTTTCACGTCTACGCACTGGGCAATCAATGTTGCGGGCTCATCATTTTCGTCTGGGGTGGGTAGATTCACCCATTTGTGATGTCTGCCTAATGGACTTCACCCGTGAACACCTTTTGTTTGGGTGCAAGGCATTCCAAACTCAACGAGTGGGATTGCTGTGTGGCATGCGGGCCCAGCCAGTAATCGGCGATCTGCTATCTGGCCAAAATTCACGCGTTTCTCTAGGGTGCCTCAGAAGGGTGGTCCGGTTTGCACATGAAGTGGGTGTCAGGTTGTAAGTATTGTTTCCTCCTTTCTCATGCGTCCTGCCAGGACGTTGTGAATAGTGTATGTCCGGTGTGAGTAATTATTGGGATAGGCCTTGCGTGGTTTCGTGGTGATGTATAATGATGGTGTATGCTGTAGTGATATATCATGTGGAGGTATAGTTAGCTGCAATGTACATTGTGTCGATGCCACCCTATTTTTGTATTAGGGTGGCGGGGAGCGCATGACTACGGGTCCAGGCTCCCCGGGTAAATAAATCTAACCAATCAATCAAGCTGGCTGACGTCATCATATCGCTTTTGAAAGAAGAAACAGTTTTCTCTTTGTCGGCCACCTTCTGCTGGTTTTTAAATCTCTATCAAATAATTGTAAGTATATTCGTTTGGCTTAGAAATACAGTATTGCCAATTTTAAATGTTTTAGCCAACTGTTTCGACAATAATTACAACAATAATTTGGCACGTACGAGCCACTTGAGGGTCACGTGCTGCTACCTGCGACCCCCATTTTAGAAATAGGCATTTCTACATATGACGTTTTACCTGTCTGCCGAAATGTAGATCTGGCAACTTTCCCTAATGAGATGTAGACGTGCTTCCTACCCTATCGGAATTAACATGAGAACAGTAATTCTACATAAAATCAAATGTCCGTTTCACTAATGCTTCCAACATTAGGCATGTAAAATTTCTCATGTTCTTCTCATTTATCTAAAATGGTGCACATCTAACTCATCTTGCAACTCGTGTATCTCACCCATACTTCTTTTTTTCTCATCCAACTCATATCACGTAATTCCTTTAGATAAGATCTTGTGTATTTTACGTATCTCACACCTGCATCCCAATTATGTCCTCTCTCATCACATTTATGTCGCATCTACATCTTCTTTATCGTATGTATTGTGTCTTCTTAACTCAGATTTCATCTCATTCATCTCAGAAGTGTACGTCCCGTTTCGCCAAAAAGAAAGCAGATTAACAGTTTTTGCTTCAGGGGCCAATCCCACTTCGCCAAATCCCGGTTCGCCACTACTGTTCACAAGATTTTAGGCACACCAAACATTTAAAATATTTTAACACGAACATTTATAATATAATGGTCAGATATTTATAGACAAACATCCGCTTTGTAGAATCCCGTATTGAATAATAATTTGTTTCAGATTACGTGCCTCGTTCGCGCTGCCGCGGTCGCTGCGGCTAAACACATAACATCAGAAACCGCAACTAATCACGAATTACTTCCAATTAGGCATGCGTCTTTAACTTCTGCAATGTTAAATTTTTGAAGCATATTTTGATTCCCCAAACGGGATTCTGCAAAACGGGAATTGACGTTTGGGAAAGGGTAACCATCACGTGTATAACTAGCTATAATTCTTAAAAGAGAACCATGACATTGACGTAGTGACGACCAAGCATTCTATAGTCCGGCCACTGAAAGAATGACTCGGCGTTCGTCGAATATCGCGCGTTTTTGCCAGTAGGATAGGTGCACCTTGCCAACAGCGAGTTCAATCGAGCCCAGACATGGCGTCGAATTCGACTTCATTAGCGAAGCGCGGTAAAATTTAACACAGTCAAGCTCTGGAGATGTTTAAAACGTCGTCTAGTATTTCGAATCCAGGGTGAGTGAATTTGGAGAGTATAGAACTAACACGCAATCCAGAAAGTGTGCAGTGGCTGCTATTGGAGTGTTGTAACGTTTTGCTAAATCGCTACACGTCTCATGCAAGGCGCGTAAGCCTATAGCTTTTCCGGGCAAGTGATGTAGAGACGCGGGGAAGAAAAAAAAAGCGGCGTCTATCACCCATTTCGCAGCTCAATTTTTTCTACACGTCAATAAGACTTATTATTGTAGACATGCGTACAAATAAACAACTCCCTATTGTTAAGAAAGTGTCGGCAGAGCAAAGGAATGCTTGGGGTTTGCTGGAAAAAGGATAGCCGCCTTGTTAGAAGTCTTGGTAAATAAAAGTAAAAATCCATTGTGCTCTTATTTGTGTTATTTCCTAGCTGCTAATTATAATGTACTGTATTAGAAACTAAATTGACAAATTGGCATGAGAATTGGTGGGGAGGGGGGGGGGGGAAGCGCAACCTAGTTTTCCATATTTTTATGGTAGTAATCGGCGTTATACAGCAATTAAAGTAAGGGGCGTGATAAAGAAAACGCGCGATAACGATGCACCGATTCCTTGTTTCGTGCTACGATTCTAAATGTTTGTCAACAGAATAAATCACTGAAAGAAGACACGTGCAACACTACACAGTTAACGTCTGGATATAAGAAATCTCACGAAATGATCGGGAGTGGACAAAACGGATGTTGATTTGTAGCTCCACTTTGTTCTACATATGTAAACAAACGAGAGGTCAACGAGAGAGTTTGACAACTAACACTGTCAATGTATTTGTTTTCCCCGTTTATCTAGGATTTACACACGTTTCAAGGCAACACGTGTAAATTTATTGTAAACTATTTTCGACTCGCCAGGCTTTTGTTATCGAAAGTAATAGAACACTGCCGAAATCACGAGACGGCTACGGCCGATTTAACAGTTGCCGTACGCAGTCCAACAGTTTTTCGAACTAGGTAGTATGTTTATTTTAACACGTGGAGCTCGTCTTATTCTTCATTTGTCTTATTTTAATTTACCTTTATTTAATAAAAAAAATAAATAAAGGGATTTAATTTAATATTTCACTATTATTTTGTTTGTTTGGATTTTGGGCAGCTGAATTTGGATGGCTTGCCTGCATTACTTGTTGTTGCCTGGCAACCATAGGAAGGATGAATGATGCTTTAAGCGCGAGCGACGTTTATATTTTCAGTAACGAACCTTGTTTTTATTTCGTTTTTAAAAGTACTTCTAGTGGAACAAAAATTTTCTCACTTCACTTTGTTATGAGAGGAACCACAAATTATCTTTCTTTACTGCTAAAATTATTTTATGTGTTGACGTAGACATAACAACGTCTCAAAACGATCATTCCAATTGAATTCATTGCTAATGCACGGACGACCTCGATCCGATCATGTACGTAGCGCTGCCAAACCACGGAAGCATCCTTGGTAACGGGTAATGAATGGCCAAAAGTGCACCTTGCATGCACCTAAAACAATCAAGCGTGGTCGCGACTTAAACAATCGATGATAACATCAAGTCATTCTCTTAGTGGCCCTAGTTTAAACAACGTTTAAAGTACACGTTTTTCTGTCTGTATTGCCAGTTTTCAAAACGCTAATAAATCAATTGGGCTTATTCTACCACTGCTTATCTCTGTTAAATGTTTGCCTTTTAAAGCTCCAATAAATAGAAATAAGGTATGAAATTTCGTGTACGTAAAAATTTGTCAATTTCGTTTTGACGAACGGGATTGGCCCCTAAGGCAAAAACTGTTAATTTGCTTTTTTTTTTTTTTTCGCGAAACGGGATTTGGCGAAACGGAAGTTCACCCTCAAGATTTGTGTAGCTGATTTAGCTCAAAACTCATCTCACATCTCATGTAGCTTAATCTCGCTCACGTGTAATTTCTGATATCTCGTACCACTTATTTATATCATACCTTTCTATCGCATTTTTTTCGAATTTCGTTTGTCTTGGTTATAAATCTTACTTATCTCACCAACACATTGTTAAAATTTATAGTTTTGGCTTCCAATGTTTGGATGGAAATTCCGTGTTACACATAGTATGATGATTTATGAGCATGCAACAACCATTTCTTCCAAAAGGGACTGTGTTACGAAAAGAAAAAAATGAGAAGAACCAGTAACAAAAAAAATCTTCTGTGAAAGAAATGTTAAAATTAAAACCAGTACCTTTCCTTTCCTACAGTCACCTTACAAGCAGTGAAATGTACGTAAGACCACTCATAATTTTATTACTAAAAATACCAAAGGTACCATATCATCCAATATTATTAGTAGTTCTGTATGGTACCAAGGGTATTTTTCGTAGTCCCTAACTTTCGCGATGCTAAAAACGTTCATCGATATATCCCATATCACCACACCTTACTGTGGGTGATATTCATATCGCCACACTAAAGTGTGACGATATGGATGATGCCATTGCCATGCACAGTAAAGTGGGGTGGTGTTGTATAACGTGACTGTGAGGCGAACGACGTAATTTTTCATCGTCAATGTGCAAAACGATAATAGACATCAGTCCATTGAATCTTTAAAAAAGCGTTTCTCCTACACCTTTTTAAAAAAAAAGAAAATCCCACCCTAAGAAGCAATCCTGACCGCGTAAATGCACCATTATGTAAATGTAACGACATAATGTTTGCATTAACAACACAGCTATGAAGGCAAACTTTCCATTTACCCCAACAATTCTGCTTTTAAGTTTAGAAAGTTAGGGATCGTGCGTTAAATTAGTTATACCACCCTGGCCGAACTGTATCGAATTTATGAGCCGATGGACGATATCCCTTACATGGCCAATCCGCTCGAACTACGTCTCGATCTTGACGTAGGTCTCGCGGATTGACCATGTGCATCGGGTGATAAATCCGATACAGTTCACCAGGGGTGCTATAGCTATTACATAAAATGTACGAAACTCTTTGCCAACTCATGATATATATATGTTGGTGATTCTTCTTTCCATGCTCTTATCGAAATTTTTTTGGGAAAAAGAAAACTCATGGTTTTAGTTTCCTTCAAACAAAGTTTTTTTGTTTCTTGTTAAGAAGTTCAATAATCTCAATACAGGTTTCCCAGAAAACCCGTAAAAAGTCACAGAGTGCATCTCATGATTTTTTTGTTCCATTCTTCTTTTTATCCTTGATCGTCCAAAACAGCTGACAAAGAGTCTTAGCTTCGTCAGCAAAGAAGCCAAATACAAAAAAAAAAAAAGCAATCACCACATGCCATACATCGCACGGACCGCCTAAAAATCAATTCCGCGTGGGAAGACCAAGCATCATTCATTTCATCCACCTCTGGCGTAACAAAAAAATGGAAAAAAAAGTTTGTTCACCGAAAGCAGGGACATGAGTGCACATATTACCAATGGCAGAGAACCCGGGAAACCTTACGTGCTTTAACCTGTCGGGGTCACGTTGATCGATATTGAGTAATGGCGGTGTGGGAGTATCAGACATGATGCTTTTCTAAAAATAGTTGGAGATCCGTCCCGTAACGTTTTTACGTGAAAGCCTTCCCATGCGAACAAATTAGACCACCAGAAAGACACGTGTACTATGCGTAGCCCAGCTATTAATTTACAAAAAGAGAACGATAATAGGGGTTTTATAGAGTGGTTTTTTAAAGTAACTTTCCTTCTTGCTCTATATACGACAGTAGCAATAACTTCATATTTTTTAAGCAGTATGTCTCAGAAGTCCCGTCCACCCAAAATATATTGCTATATACTGGATATGAGTTGGTAATAACAACGTGCTTATATAGGAAATCACATATGACGAATTCGATGATGCTTCCCAAACTGTCCTTGGAGGTCGTATTCAAGGTCATCTAAAATATAATGAGGTAAGTACTGCCCATTCCCTTTGATTTCCCTCCCTGTTCCCTTCTCATTAAATTCAGATTTTTTGGAAATTTTTTCGAGCTTTTGTGGTTTATTTCTGCTATTTTGGAGAGAAACATTTAAGTGTATAACCTTTAAGTGAAATCTTTAAGTGGTCAGGCACTTCGTAAAAGCTAATGAAGATGTTAGTTTTATATCTTCTAAACTGTCCAAGATATGGGCATAAAGTACAGTATAAAGTTGTTTGGGATTATAACAATAGCCCAACAAAGGAAACAGAACTGTGTCCAAGTTGTTTTGCCCATATCTTCCGTGTTTACGGGGCGATTTCAGTTCTGTTTCCCTTGTTGGACTTGTGTTATAATCCCAAACAACTTTCTACTTTATGCCCGTACCTTGAATACTTTAGAAGATATATTTTGGATGACCCTGAAAACTACCTCCAAGGTCAGTTTGGGACCGATCATCGGATTCGCCATGGGTGATTTCCTATGTGTGTATGTTGTTATTACCAACTCATCCGCTATATTGCCATCTATTTTGGGTGGACGGAACTTCTGATACGTACTGTATACTAGCAGTCGTATCCAGCTTCACCCTGGGTTTACTTCCACTCGGGGTTTTTTGTTTCACGGTGTTCAACCAGTGCTTCTCTTTTCGATTCGTGGTTTTGTTTCGCCCGTGGTTGCTTCCCAGTTTACGTTCCATGTTCCTTGGACTTTCATTGAGAAGAGTATTTTTCCTCCCATAATACTCCCATTTCCTATACCAACCTCTTCTTACCCTTTACCCTCCCTCCCCATCCTCCTACACCACCCCTCTCTTCCCTTCCCCTTTGCATGTAGTTGAATTTGGATGGGTAGTTGAGGTAGTACTGCCCATTCCCTTTGCTTCCCCCTCCCTGTCCCCTTCTCATTAAATTGTGATTTTGTTTTGAAATTTTTTCGAGCTTTTGTGGTTTATTTCTGCTATTTCGGAGGGAAACCTGTAAGTGTACACATTGTGGTCAGGCACTTTCATAAAAGCTAATGAAGATGTTAGTTTTGTCAACCCACACGTCAAACTGGAATAAAACTAAATAACCTGAAAATGTTCAGGTGTGGAGAGTGTGAATAAACAAACTGAGTAAACAAAATGAGTGGGTGAACTGTGGACAATGTAAGGCAAAATGTCATCATGACTGTGCAGAAGTGTTAGTTGCAGCAAGGAATGGGAAAAAAATAAGATTAAAAAAGAGGAGTTGAAATGTCAAAAATGTAGGAAGTCAAGAACACGATCAGGGAAAGAACAAGCCAAAGAACAATATACAGAAGATGACGTTGATGGAGGGGAAATTATAGAAAATGATATTGATGATGTTGATGTAGAGAATGATAAAGAAAATGAAGGTAATGATGAAAGAAGAAACAATCAAATTGACCAACGTGAACCAAAGGAAGGAAAGAAATGGGAGAAATGCAGAAAAGAACGATAAGAATCGAAGAAAAGATGGACAGGATGCTGACAACTTGTAACTCTCTTGTTGAACTCAAAACAGAAGTGAAATAGGTGATTAAATCCTTGAAATACATTGACGAAGAGCAGAAAGAGCTTAAAGAAGAAAATAATAATACGAAGAAAGAGATGAAGCAAATGGAATAAAGAGGTTGAAAGTATTGGAAGGAACAAGTGAAAGAAGCAGAAGAATGGAAGAGAGACACTGCACAATTTAACAATGAACGCCAGGAACACAAAGGAACAGTATGAAAGAAATAGGAGCATGGAAATCAATCAAATGGTTTGGCTACCAAATGAAAAGTGAAGAGAGGTGGTGCAAAGAGTAGCAGAAAACAGGGTTTTGATACAGCACACAGGATTCCAAGTAAGAATAAGGATTAAGCAAGCACGTTGATTAACAATTTAAACATGGAGACTGTAAGGACATGTGGCTAAGGCAACGCTAGTGTGCAGTGAATAACAATACTATGTTAAACAATGGAAAACCATCTAGAATAGAGTTAAATAAAAACACGACGCCTTACTTTCGCACTCTTGGAAACAAAGAACTATGCAAGAGAAAACACCAGGTACGTGTGTTTTTTCAATCGGAAAATAATCACAAGACATGAGAAGGGCAGAGAAATTAATGTAATAAGAATAAAAGTTGAACTTATTTGATCTTATTTAATCTATATATATAATTACACAAGTTCCGCAACGCAGTCATCTGCACCTGCAGCGCAGCAGCAATCTGCATCTGCAGCGCAGCAGCAAGCAGGACATACGATGCCATCTCCGCCATCTACCGACGGAACGGCAAATTATAAGAGTAGCAGCCAAGGCCAGCTGAGATAGTAGCTGTGCCCGGAACGCAACGGCCAGCAGCGCGAACATACGATGCCATCTACCGACCGAACGGCAAATTAAATGGCGGGGGGGGGAGTAAAACAGGAGGGGAGGGGAGTGAGACGACGTGGAATGAGCGAGCGAAGCGAGTGACTCCGCTAGTGTATTATAAGATCTTAGTTGAACTGAATCATATTACGAATGTATGTAAAGCAGGTTCTGGAAAATGATGATGAAGTAATAGTAATAGTTAAGAAAGATGTTGTAAGCCATAATAGTATTAAAATCGTTATACATACAAATATAATATATTTACGGACAAATTGGAAATATTATAACAACAACTTGCAGCTATTAAAGTTGAGTGGGATATAATTGCATTAATTGAAAAAAACATTAAAAACACAACGTTAATAACTATAACAAAAAAGTCTATGCTAAGGAAGCCGCAACTAGATTAACGATAAAATGAGAAGGTGCAATGTTGTATGTTAAGGAAAACGTGTAGTAATAACTTAATGTAAAAAAAATAATGTCTGAAGATATAAATGGATTACAATTTGATATGGAAATTAATGTCAAACAAAAATTGAGAATTACTAAAGAGTTTAGTAAAGAATTTATATCCCAAATAAAGAAGATAATTAAGGAGGATAATGATTATGAGAATAACCAAATTATATTGGGCGGGATTTTAATATTAATATTTTGAAGGAAACAGATGAAGATACTGATAAAAGTTATCAAGTTAACATCGATAAGTATGAACCTTTATTAGCAAAAACTGGTTTTGAAAAAATTATAGATAGTTATACATTTCTTAGGAGAAGTTATAAGAAAAAATGGTGGATGCGTTATACAAATGTTCTTGTTTAGATCACGTATTTATTAGAACTAAATAGTGGAATGCAAAGGGTGGAACATTTGTAAAGAAAATATCAGCTCGCAATGTGTTGAGCGTGGGACGAAGCATATAATATTACGAAAACAATAATAGATACTAAAGTTATTTTTACAGAATAAAGATGAAATTCTTAGCAAAAAAATGGTTTTAAAAAAACTTATCGATTGTTATATATTTCTTAGAAGAAGTTGTAAGAAAAAATGGTGGATGCGTTATACAACGTTCTTGTTTAGATCACATACTATTAGAACTAAATAGTGGAATGCAAAGGGTGGAACATTTGTAAGGAAATATCGGATCATTATGCACAATTTGTTAGGGGGTGGAACAAAACATGTACTATTACGAAAACAATAATAGGTACTAAAGTTATTTTTATAGAATAAAAACATAATGATACCAATAAAGATCTGCATAAAGTTTATTGTGAATTATTAGACAAAATGGATTGTATAAACAAAAAGTTTGATGCCGTGAACGGAAAGGATCTATCAGAGTAATAAAAGACAAACAAGTAGTACATAGAAAAACAGGAAAAATTGGAAGAAAGGAGCGGATTACCGATAAAATAATTGAAAGGACTAAAAAAAATAAATTATGGAAACGAATAAGCAATAAAAAAAAATATTGATCAGGATTTAATGACTGTTACAGAAGAGAAAAATTGAAATTAATAAATTAATAAAAGAATGTAAGCAACACTATTGTAGCAAAAAAACAAAAATTTAAAGAAAAAGAAAAAAATCTATTTCGGAAGTAATTAATGAAATAACAGGAAAAGGAAAACAAGAAACTAATGACAGTGAGTAATAAAAACATTTAAAGAAAAGGACTTGTAAATTTAATGATAATTTTAATAATCAGGTTCCAAAACTGAAAACATAATTCAAAGAAGAAACAAAATGTTTTAAGAAAGGAGAGTTCTACAGAGAAAATTACAGTAAAACTAAAAAGAAACTCCACTATAGGAACATCAAATTACGGATTATTGATTATGCAAATGAAAAAGAAGAAATACAGATAATTGATGAATTAAAGAATACAAATTCAACTGGGATAGATGGAATAAAACAGTTCACGTTAAAAAAAACCTAAAGAAAATACCTAATTTGGAATCTGTGTATTAATTAATTAAATGATAGAGAAAGGTATGGCCAGGTGTGTTGAAAATCCAAGTGTTAAGACCACTTTATAAGAAGGGAAGTAAATCTGATAAACCCCATTTTGCCGGCCCCCATGTCTGACCGGCTATAAAATGGTTTCTTTTGCCAAGGAAAACATACTTAACCTGTTAATTTTAGCATTACATTGATCCTCATTATCGTTTCCCTGGAGGTTTCTTGTCTGTATGTAGCCGCCTGCTTGCAAGCCCCACTGCACATGCGCAGTGCAGTACTCCTCTATAAAAGTGATAGCGCGAACGCTTTCGTTATTTATTTTCCTCTCACTGTGTCAGGCGGTGACTCAAGAGGGGAGGTAAGGTGGGTTTAGTTGAGTATGTTTTCCATGGCAAAAGAAACCATTTTTAGCCGGCCAGACATGGGGGCCAGCAAAATGGGCTTTCTTATTACCCTGGAAAACATCTTAACCTGTTAATTTTAGCATTAACAAGAGACTTCGTCAAAGATAGGGGGCGGGCACCGCCTTGACGGGTGGCCCGGGTTGCAAGCGGGCTTTCCCCGAAAAAATCATTTTACGAATTTCGCACTATTTTTCAGAACCTTGGTGATGAAACTGGAATTTTGGTTTCTTTCGTGTTTTATGTGGGTCTTGCTTCTTTCTGTCCTTGTTTGCTTCCTTCTGTGGTTTGTTTGCTTCCATCTAAGGAATGGCTTGCTTGTGGTTGGCTTGCTTCCATCATGGGATGACTTGCTTCTACTTCGTTCTGAGTGCTTGAAGGGGTTTGACTACGGTTCTGGCTACGACGATTGGTCCCAGCCAGTGTAGTCACATGTCTTCAAACCTGTCCTTTTGGTAGAGTGAGGTGAAAGTCATTGGGTTTCGCTAGGGTGCTTTTGCTCGGATTTCTTCAATCGGGATGGCGTTGTGACGGGCCCATGATGTGGAGATTGATCATACTTCATGTGGCGTCATACTCATGCTACCGGTCGCGTTGCAATGTTGGTCGTAAGCTGCTTCGATGGCCTTTTTAATCCAGCACGATACTATTGTTCCATTGTTGCGGAGGTTTTGCCTGATTGTGACTCCGTGGGGAGGAAAAAGTTGGTTCCTTCCTTTTCGTAGGTCTTCGTGCTGGTTCCTTTTGTGTAGAAGCCTAGTGCATGGATTGGCCATTGTTGTTTGGGTTCATCTGCGAGGATGTTTGGAAGAGTCGGAAAGGTCCTTGGTTTTGGCGGTTTAGTTGGTTTATGGGTTTTCGGTCGGAAGTTTTGCTTTTGGGTGCAGTGTTGGCGAGGAGAATTTAGTCCGAAGATGCAGTTGAAGGGAGCCTCCTGGTGATGTCGTTATTGTGGCCGGGAACCCGAGGGGGCGTTGTGGTGAAGATTGATTGTTGTTGGTATTTTCAGAAAAAACGAAAGGAAGCATTTCTTGGGGTTTTCGAATTCAGTCCACTGGATAATCGGTGATGATTCGATTGGTTCATGATCTTGGTTAAGGATCGGGCAGAATGAGACTTTCGAAAAGGGTTTTCGTTCTCCGTTTTCGTTTTTCGTTTTCGTCTTCGTTTTTTGTTTTCGTTTCGTTTTCGTTTCGTTTTTTTATCTCGTTTTCGTTTCGTTTTTCGTTTCGTTTAATTTTCGTTTTCGTTTTTCGCTTCGAGTTGTTGATGGAGTGAGAGGCCTTGAGGCAAGTTCGGGTGAAAAAGGAATGATGAAAGATTTTGTTTTAGCTTCTTCGTTTTGAAGGCGACGGGAAAAAAGCCATGTTGTTTTTCGAGTGGTGGGACGAAAAGAACCAAAAGCGGTCAGCTATGTTTCCTCTCTTTCCAAAAGGGCAAGTGAGACGCTTTCCTTCTCCTGGTTGATCGACATCTGAAAGGGGTGGCTTGATTTTTGCTTCAGGTGTTGGTCGGCATGTCTTGGTTCATAGCCTTTCCGGAAGGGCTAAGTTAGGGCAGTTCTCACTGTCGGGATGGTGGGTAAAGCGTCTGGTGGATGGACTAAATCCTTGTTCCGCTTGTGTTGTCGGGTGGCGCCTTCATCTCCCCCGCCCCTGGTGGGGGTGGGGGTGGGGTCGGAGATTCATCCCTCTTCTTGGTGCTATGAATGGTCGAAGTCATTCGTTTTGTGGAGATGGCAGGCAATCTGAAATGGTCGGACGGTGGATTGATCCCGGGAGATGACGGGAAAGGAGCCACAGTGTTTTCAATTCCAACGGCGGGACGAAGGAAAACTTGTTTTGGTCCATGCTTCCAAGAGAGCCAAGTTAGGTGTATCTTCTCGTCCAAGTGGTAAACGATCCGAAAGTGGGTAAACGACGAGTCGTCATAAGAAACGAGTGTTCGGACGGTGGGATGATCCCGGGAAGCACGGGAAAGTAGCCACGGTGTCTTCATTTCTATCGGTGGGATGAAGTCACTGACAAAACTTCGGGCCTTTTGATTGGAAGATTAGATTACCTTCTTCGTCGTGATGATTGGTAATCCGAATGGTTGGTGATCTGAAGAGTGGAGATGAACTAGTTTTTATAAAGCAAAAACGGTGAAAGAGTGTTGATTGATGGTTAGCATCGGAAGAGGTTTTCGGATGGTGTCACGAATCTTGATTTGGTAACAGCACTGGGAGTCGGTGAGAGTTCTTCCAACGGCGAAACGAAAGGGTCTGTCAGCAAGTTGTGAATGATGAGGCTTTTGGATGGGGAACACGAAGCGTGTTTTAAGGCTTGGTGAGCCATCCGAAATGTGGGTGGATGGCGAAGTGTCGCAACCACAATTTTCGGAGGGTGGACCAGTCCCGGGAGTCATGATGTTTTCGTTTCCGGTGATGGTTAGAAGAATCCCGGTATGGAACTTCAGGTTCAATCGTGAGTTGCTAGTGGCTTCATCTGGACGGTAAGGAGGGGCCTGGCATTCTTCAGTGTGCAACTAGTCGATCTGAAAGGAAGATTGACGAAAATAACAAAGAGGTTTTCGGACGGCGTAAGGGCTCGAAAGCCACGTTATATCCATTCCCACTGAGGTTGGAACGGTGTGCAACCGAAAGGCTGGATGGTGCGCTGTCTTTGTGGTGGCATGAACAATTGGCGGAATTGAAACCTGTCTTTAAGGCTTGGGTGATGACGGGAGCGTCGTCTGACTGCATTGGCTTGTAGAGGAAGCAGTCGGGGACTGTGTCTTCTACCATCATGAGGTGTGGGGGTCTTCGCCATTTTCGTCAGTAAAGTGAATCCGCTTCTGAGACGAAAGGAGGGTTCGGGCCGGGGCCTGAGGTGGATTGTTCCCATTTGGAGCCGAGAGGTGGCGGGGTGTTCGTCTGACGGCTTGAGCTTCATGGCTGCATGAGACGAAAGCAGAGTTGTACGTTTTCGTCTTTCTTGGCTGGCGGTTGTAGCCACGCAGTCCTGAGTGTGAGCTCGGTGTGCTGATGGCGTGCGAGGTGGAGGCTGAAGCATTTTCGTTTTCGTTTTCATGCTTTCAGATGACAGTTTGGATGAGCAAGACGACTTCACTGCAGAACCCACCTTGGCCTCTTCGAGATAAATTGGACGAAAGATCCAATGGTGAGTTCAGAATCAGTGGGCTTGAAGTAATGTGGCAGCCCGACGATAGTTCATTTACGCCTCACGGTGGGGTTCTTTGCAGGTCGGAGATCTTTTCCAATTTCGGATGAGTCCGGAGGTTCATGGTGAGAGGTCCATTCACCAGCATTGGGGCGGGGACTCTTCTTACTTCGGATCCGAAAAGGGAGCCGACGTCAACGGTAGGAGTGGTGAGGATGAGGGCCGAAACCATCGATCGTCGGGGAAGGGGTTCGAGACGAAAGCTTGTTTTCGTTCGGAGCACCGGCTTCAAGTGCAGCGGCCATCTTGGGGAGAATCCAAATTCCAAAACGTAAGGAGGAGCGAGGTGACGGAAGGCAACCTATGGAGGAAAATGAATGACGAAAGCATTTGCGCTCTCACTTTTATAGAGGAGGACTGTGCCGCGCATGCACAGTGGGGCTTACAAGCAGGCAGCTACATGCAGACAAGAAACCTCCAGGGAAACGACATTGAGGATCATGTAATGCTAAAATTAACATTTAAGATGTTTTCCAGGGCAATAAGAAAAATTATTATAGACCTGTGTTACTTTTGTCGATAATTGATAAAGTAATGGAACAAGTTTTTGCAACAAAATTAGAGATTTTCTAAAAAACTGGATACTTTAACAACTATGCAGTACGGCTATAAAAAAGACAGGAACAACTTATATGCTATAAAAATAAATAAAGTAATAGAAAGTCATTAAATGAGGGTAAACATGTGGTAGTGGTGTTAATTGACTTACAAAAGGAGTTTGATACCTTTGATCCGAAGATACTGTTACAATATGTGAATTAGTTGGGTTAAGAGGAAAATTATAAGAGCTAATAAAACGTATAGAATAATAGAAAGCAACGGTCAAAATTAGAGAAGAATATAGTGCATTTCATAAGGTAAATTATGGAGTGCCACAGGGGACTGTATTGGGATCTTTGGTATCAAATGAAATAACACGTGGTATTGAATTGATAGAACAATGGAATATTATTTTGCAGATGATACAGTATTTATTTCAGTTAATTGAGAATACAAAGGAAATTATTTTAAAAATTTAAGATTTTAATTTACTAAATTATTGGTTTAGGAAAAAAAAAACAATACAAATGGATATAAGAGTACCAAAATTAAAAATCACACAAAAATAAATTGTGAAACATCATATGGATTACAAAATCCTTCAGAATCCTACAAAATCCTACAAAATCCTGCGTGGAATAGAGAAAGTGGTGTATGTCATAATAACTGTAAAAGTTAGAAATTAAAAACACAACTAAATATTTAGAAATATATATTGATAAAAATTAGAATTTTAAATGCATATCTCAAATATAATTGGTAAGCTCCAACAAACATTACCAAAAGTATACCAAATAAAAAATATACTTAGCACTAAAAAAAATGATCTATGAAGCATGGATCATATAATTATAAGATATGATGCATGCAGTCACATAATACCCTATAGAAATTGGTTTTACATCTGATTGTAAAATTGATAAACCGTAAAAGATGCAAAATAAAATTGCGAAATTGCTATTTGGAATAAAAAATTCAAAAACTAAAGAGATTTATAAAGAAAATTAGATTATAACAAAAAATTATTATGACAACAAATTTAAATATTATAATACAAAAAAAAGATGTAAATTATGAAAACATTCTCAAAGATCTGAAATGCCAAGATGGAAAAATAAGTATGGCCAAAGATATAAAAGGTAACACATACCAACGATTTTGAATGAATTGCCTAAATGTGCATTAAAATAACAAAGCTTAATAGAGTTAAAGATGAATTTAAAGGAGATAATAATGGATACAGCAGATTAAGATAAATAATAAACAGAAAACAAATAGATATTGTAAATAGTGTTGTCCTACTGTTGAGATGTATTGTTTATGAAAGGTTTTTGGAAATAGTGTAAAATAACCGTAATTATGTTTATTATTTTTTATTCATTTCTTTTTTAATTGGAAACTAAGCAAGTTTTTGATTTTGTGTATCTATTGAATATTGTGCAATTTATTTTGTAGACTCTTATACAAGTTTGGAACATTAAACTTCGAGAATAATAATTTTTTTTCCGCAACTAGAAGGCTGGACACAAATGAATGATTCGAAGGTGATCGCAAAAAACGCTAAAGTGTTGAAGTGACAGGCATTACAAATTGAGAAAGCATCAGTAACGTAACGACTAAGACATTGAAATCACAAATAACATCACGGCATTCGATAATTAAAGGGAGAAAAAAGGGCACGATGCCAAAATTGTTATAGTTATTAAAAACAAATGAAGGAGACTTTATATATTACCTGAGCAGAATGTAAAGGCAAATACCATTATGAGTATAAGAGTCTAGCGATTACAATCATTAAACCAATGGGAAAGAGAAAAAAAAAGACTGGAAATTAAAAAAAATGCCGGAGAGGTAAGACAAATTTACAAAGTACAGAAGAGGGCGAAAACAATGAGAGAGAAATCGTAAAAAAATAAAAAACGGATGATGAAGACGATAAGGCACAGGAAACGCAGCAACGAAAAAACGAAAGAAGCAATACAAACAGATACAATCAAACAAACACAAAGGATTGCCCGAATGAAAAATAAACATTATCGAAATTCACAAAGGACCGAACCATCTCAAAAATAGGAAAAAAATCTCTTGCTGACTTGAAGAAAAACATGAAAAAAAAATTGCAGGAGGGAATAAAGTAAAAGAAAATAGAGAACAAAAATGAAAACGTATAATACAGAAATGAAACTAGCAACTATAGGATTATCAACAAAAAAACTAGAAAGGTTGAAGAAATAATAGAGATGCTCGATAAAGAAGAGAATAACAGTGCAGCAAAACCAAAAACAAAACACTAAAAGAACTAAAACAAAGTCAAAATATAGTAGAACAACAATCAGGAAACAAAAATAATTCGTATTGTGTGCGTGGCGTATCTTGAGTCCTGGAAGTATTTTACGAGCGACTACGTCTTCCTGGAGGGGGCGGCTTTAATCGACGGCCGCCATCGTTTTCGTAACCATCTTGGATATCAACAAGGCACTCTGCTGCCAAAAAAGTACAATCGATTATGTATGTTCGTTCTGCGGCGAACTCAAGATAGGCCGCGCACACTTTAGAATTACCAACATACAAAACAAAATTTTAAACAAACAGTACAAGGATTAGTGGAGTATCTACAAATAAGCAGATTTGAAGACTGGTGCATTGATTAGATGCAGAGGCACGTCCTACATAAAACAGAAATACACTAGAATCCGTGTTGATTCAGTTCAAGTGTAAAGAATATAGAGATGTATGGCTGGATGGGGGAAAAGGAAGAATAACAAACAAACATATTTTTGAAAGAGGGAGAAACAACAAAATATATATAAATGAGCACATCACCCAGTTTTACAAGAGTTTACTAAAGAAAGCTAAACAAGAAACGAAACAGCACTTCAGATTTATATTATTAAAGGACGGAAGGATACGCCTAAGAAGAAACGAAGAATAAGTTTACACAATAAAAAGCGAAAAAGACTTGGAAAGCATAATTCAGAAGATGACAGCAAAAAGAAAACTCTGCAAACGTAAATAGATCTGGAAAGTAAAAACGACAATATGGTGCATGAAGACTTCAGGAAATTTTAAGATGATTTTGAAATTGTCAGTGATGCAAATACTATTAAATGCATACATAAAAATATAAGAAGCAGCAAATAAAAAAACTAAAAAAAAATTATCAAATCGACATGGTAAACAGCGGTATAGAGTTGGACATTCTTGCTTTAACATAATTAACAAAAAGGAAGAAGAACTAATAAATTATTTTTTAAGTGAATGCAACAGGTGTGCAGTGTGTAGGAAAAACCAGAGTGAAGGAGGAATCATATTAACAATGACAGATTCAGTACTGTGAACTATACCTTTACAAAAATAGGGGTAGACGTGAAGAACAGTACGTGACATCTCATTTAGTAGATGTGAAGAGCAATATCTATCTATATATTTCGCTTAGGCTGGAGTGTAGGCGAGGGCCAGTAACAGGGAAAGACAGTCATTGTGACAGCCAAACCAAACGTAGTTATTTAATGTGATATGGCGAGCAGGTATATTCTTTTCGTGGCATCATTAAAAGCAAGAGCATGTTCACGTTGTGAACTTAATGCAATAGGAAGAACATGTTCATTCTGTTCGTGTCATTCGTTTAAAATGGGAGCATGTTCATTCTTTGCAAGGCAGCAATGAGAAAGAGAGCATTTTCATTCTTTGCGTTTAGGCGGGACCATCGATGAAGGTCAGTAACTGATAGAGGCAGTCATGGCCGTAGGAAGCGGTACGGCTGGTGCGGCATTTCCCGTACAACTTTTCGGCACACAAGTTTTAAAATACCATTTATCTAAACACACATATGCGAATGCTGTCGTCAAACTTTTGAACACGAGCGTGGCTTTCCTGCCGATCTTTCATGAGCCGCATCCGTCCCGCTAAAGCATAAACCAAGGAGCTTACATACTATCACGTAGTGTAATAGTATACGAGTCCATTTATCAACAGTGCGCAACTTTTATTTATCCCCGCACCCTACGAAGGACAATGAGCTTGACGAGGGATATCTACAGTATTGGCCGGATCTTGAATGAAAAATAGCATTACGAGACTGGGTTGGCAATATGGCCGCCGAAAGTCCCGCTGATGAGATTGAGTTGCCGCATTTTGTCAACCGATGGCGACACCCACCGTACAAACTGCCAACAAACGTCTTGCTTTTTTTTTGCAAACGCAGTGAAATAGCTTAACTGTGGCTGAGTGATATTTTTAAACACCATTTAAAAATACTCTTATAAATAATAAAAAATTTGCTACCAAAATCTACGTAAAAATTTAAATTATTATTTAGAAAACCGCCACTAGCCGGCAATAGATGTCGCATCGCACCAAGTTGCTACCTCGAAGAACAGACCTCGACGAAATTAACCAGATGTAGCGGCCATTTTGTGTACCCCCCTAATATCGTTGTAGAGCGGGCCAGTTAGTTTAGTGGACATGGCTTGACCAAGAGAATGGGGTTTTCGGGGAAAAGAAGTAAACGAAATCTACAGTAAGCTTCAGCAAGTGGTCAACACCAAACTTTGTAGAAAGCCCGACACAGCAGCCAACCGATAATAACTTTCTCAAGAGTAATTTTTTTTAAGTGACTTATAAGGGAATAGGAAACATCGCCTACATGTACAAGGTCGGGAGGGGCGGGAGAGCCAAATTACTTATTACATGCTTACTTACATAAGGTTAAGGTTCTAAATTGAACTGAGGTACTAAAAAACCACAAGATAAAGGGTAAACGTAGCAAACAGGCTGTATTAAAGACTGGTTTTGCTAGGATACAAGATGAACTAATCTGAGAAAGAAATAAAAGCCAACTACCCCGACTGGGACTCAAACACAGGACATCCCACCGACATCACATAATTCGGATACACTAACAGCTTATATAAACACAAAAATGTGCCCTCATCCGATCAAAATCTTACATTTTTAATAGCTTCATGGCCATAATTGCCACCGCGCACTAAAAAGTCACTGTCGGTCAGGAAAATACACCCCAGTCGGTGGAGCGAACTACAAAAAGCAAAAAAAAAGTTATCAAAGATTCTCTGCCCCAGCACCCCTTCCCGCCCCCCCCCCCCCACCATAAATTCATAGATCCGCCCCTGCTGTGATCCATATTTTAACTAAAAAAGAAAATCTTAAATATTTGTTCAAAACATGGCCTCCAGTGCCAGATAAGCAATTACAGTACTAGTTGCTTCAACTTTTGCGATTTGGCCCGGGACCCTGCTGTGGGAACTTTACGCTGATATGGTTAGGCCGTACCACTTTTAATTTGCTTCCTACGGCTCTGGAGGCAGTCATTGTGACAGCCAGTCCAAGCGCACTTATTTAATACGATATGGCGAGCAGGTTCATTCTTTTTACGGCATCACTGAAAAGCAACAGCATGTTCTCGTTCACAGTATCAACGAAAAAGGGAGGGCGTGTTCATTCTTTGCACGGTACCAGTGAAAATGGGCAAGCGACCGGCAACATGAACGGCAGAATGTGGATTAGTAGTAATGTGACAATCATTGTGATAGCCAAACCAAACGGAGTAATTATGCAATAGGACGAACATGTTCATTCTTTTCGTGGCATTTTTTAAACAGGGGAGCATGTTCATTCGTTGAATGGAAGCAATGAAAAAGAGCATTTTCATTCTTTGCATTTAGGCCGGACAATAGATGAGGGTCAGTAATGGATAAAGGCAGTCATTGTGACAGCCAATCGAAACGTAATTATTTAATATGATATGGCGAGCAGGTTCATTCTTTTCGCGGCATCATAGAAAACCGGGCACATGTTTACGTTTTGAACAGTATCAATGAATAAGAACGAGCTTGTTCATTCTTTGCACGGTACCAGTGAAAAATGGGCAAGCGACCGGCAACGTAAAGGGTAGAATGTCGATTAGTAGTAATGTGATGGAAAATACAATTCTAACTAGTTCTCAGCAGTCACCCTAACTGCTGGTTAATTTATCAATGTATTAAATGAATGCTCCGTTCTTCATTTAGTCCCTTTTCATAAGTTGTTCAGACCTGAAATTTAATTTTTGTTTAACTTGGTGTAAGCCCCCCTCCAACTTGTTGTACTGCAAATTGGGATAACAACTTAGCGATCACCACTGCGTGTCATTACCTTGTTGAAAATAATTCACTTAAATTCTGGGATCCAACCAAGGTCAGCTCTGGTCAAAATGGCTTGCTATAGTGTAATAAATACTGCCTTTTATTCACTGTTTTTAATTTGTAAATATCAGCGATCGTCGGAGATGGCGGAATAACAGCCATGGTCGGTGTTACGATAGTTCGAGTTGGCTTTATATACGGTTCTTCACGTCTGTGTAGGCCCTACTATTATATTAGCACACATCAATCTCTGTAGTTTCAGGCTTCGTGTCAGCTCTTTATTATTGTGTAATTTGCTTTAGTTTATCTTCCATGTAGCTCATAGCGAAGGCTTGTTGACATCGGCGTTGTCAAATTGCCGATATTTTATGTTCTTCGTATCTTGATTAAACCTCTTAATAATTGACTCTGTCGATGTCAAGACTTGTTGGGCGCTTAATTTGTTAAAAATCCTTCAACAGTTAGGGCGCGTTTACCCAAGGACAATTTTCTCGCTTACTAGCTTTTACTTGGTCAATACTAAATCTGATGGCTGCTTCTCGCCTTTGTCGGAGAATGTGACTTTCAAGTTGTCTATACGTAGTAACCATGGCAACCACGCGGACGCAATTTTTCTCCACTTGCCTCGCGATACGACGTACGATGCCTGCAACATGACAGCGTCAATTTATGACAACTAGAAAACAATTTTTACTGCAGTACACGACGACGGACAGATTCATGAATACCAGCATTCGAAAGTATGTCTTCGAATCGATAATTCCGAAATGGACGCCATGTTGGATTTTGAATACTCGCTGCGAGTAGCTATTTATTCTACCGTCGTTTGATCACTGCTAAAAGCTGTTTTTTTCAGCGAGAATAGCAAATTTGGGAAATAGCGTGAAATGGCAACAATGTTGTAGCAGTATTTTAAATGACTGTTGCACTTTGTTCTTTTCCGTGCTGTTATTTATAATACATATTTAATTTGTTGTCTATTACCGCAATCAATTAATAGAAACGGAAAATTAATCGTAAATAAATAACGGTTGCCTAGCAAATAGCTTTCGGCGAGCGAGAAGGTCTCGTTGCAAAACGAGCCCTTAATAGTTAAATTTCTCCGCGAAATTAGTATTGCTGGACATTGCCAGGCAGATTCTGAGCGTGCCAATCAGAAGGGGAGAACCGCGTGGCTTCAACGAATCAGAAGCGCCAGGGCGCATGACTCCTTACACGTACGGGGAAAAACGAGTTGGGAGTTTGGTCAGGAGGGAATGTGTTTCGCTCTCCTACAGGACCGCACTTACCTTCCTATAGCACATGCAGGTGTGCGTGCATTGTCCTTCAACCCACCTTGATGTAGCGAGAAGCTATGCCTCTACCATGAGAGAGAGAGAGATAGCGACGAACGTGAGACCAGCCTTGTTTAGTCGCGTGTTAGGGGCCATTAGATAAACCCAATGTAAAGGTATATGTTGTTAAACACCAGTAGGGTCTTCTTCAATAAACTTGTAGCGGTTTACTAATCCTGGTGGGCTACCTGACACCTGCCCAAGAGACCAGAGGATGGTAGGCCAGTGTAAGACTCGTAATTCTTTAAAATCCGTAGGAGCCTTAGTGCCCATGACGATTTTATTCTAGGTTATGCTTGAGTGTAAATATAACGAAAAACATCGCGTACTTGTCCTACATATTCCAATTGAATTAAAAAGCACCTTTACGATAAATAGGGAATAAAAGCCAATAAAGTGCACAGAATAAAACAATTTTGCTCGATGGTTCGAGTCACCTCAGACATACACAAATTTACTAAGGCGTAAAAGTCGTTAAAATGCGTTAAAATTTTAGAAACCCATGTTTACCAGAACAAAACTGGCTAGGGCAAACGAGAGATTGGACAGAACTGAAATAGCAAAGTAAAAATTAAAAAAATTAAAAAATTTAAAAGTGGCCAAGTAGGGACCCCTATCAGTGCTGCTTGCAGTGCACGGAACGAAATGGCATCTGCCTGGAAGCTTCTGGACGTGAAGCATCCAGGCAGACGCCACTTCGTTCCAGGCCTGCAAGCTGATCGAGGACCCTACTTGGCCACTTCTTAATTTTTTAATTTTCACTTTGCAATGTCGGTTCTGTTCAATCTCTCGTTTGCCCTAGCCAGTTTTGTTCTGGTGAACATGGGTTTCTGAAATTACATTTTTTAATGACTTTTACTCCTTAGTAAATATGTGTATGTCTGAGGTGACTCGAATCGTCGAGCAAAATTGTTTTGTTCTGTGCACTTTGTTAGCTTTTATTCCTTATTTATACCACGGCTGTGACGTCACGCTAACTCAACGCCACGCTAAATTTAGGTTAAATCCCGTTAACCGTCGCTGGAAGTTTGCGTCATCGCAAAAAGTGTGGGTTATGAAGTTACCCCACACTTTTGCCGATAACTTAACCCACACTTTTGACACTTCCGGATCACAAGACTGGGAACGCACACACCAACTACCAAATACAGCGTGCAAAAAAGTGACGCAATAAAAACGTACAAAAGGAATTGTCCCGAATGAGATCCTATCCATGCTAACTCTCACATCCCTGGCCCATTTCTAAGTTATTCACTCCGTGTAACTTCCCCCCCCCCCCTTCCCTCCACAAACTAAAATGGAATGACCTTCACTCATGCCGATGTCCTATAACCGCATTTTTTTTTAACAATTCTCAAACTACAAACGCACAAAATGAATTATATACCTTGCCAGAATGTTCCAGCACAATGTCATTCTATCCCTGCTGCCTCTTATCGAAGTTTTTTCACTCGAAAAGCTTCGAAAACACGAGCAAGCTTACTAGCGTGAAATCTGGCCAAACGACGCGTGTCTCCTTCCCACCAACTTCCCCCCTCCCTCCACAAACTTGATCCAAAGGACTCGTCCTAGTACCACCCACTCCCACTCCATAAACTAAAATGGAATGACCTTCATTCATAGCAACATAACTGATTGGTTACTGCATTTCTTGAAGTAATTTTCACAAAACACAAACACGTTTTAATTAAATAAGCTTGACATCCCAACCGTGATATAAATCATTTATTGGTGAGGAACGATCGGTTTTCGATGTTTAACCCACGGCTGCGATTATTGTCCCGGCTCTCGTATGCAAATAAGTCTCGGGCTTTACCCTCGACCTATTTGCGTACTTGAGCCGGGCCAATAATCGCAGCCGTGGGTTAAAAATCAATAACCGCACGTTTCTCACCAATAACTATTACTTATCTACATTATTTTAAGCAAGTCGTCAGAAATGCGTTTACACTCTTTCACCGATGTTTGTGCTGATATTCATCTGTTACTGACTTTGTAAGCTTACCACAAATCATGAAATGCTACAAGGATTGCAAGCTATATGAGATACTGCAATAAAACCGAGAGTATTCCACTGCGTCGTTGATGTTTAGTCTACGACTTAATAATAGTGTTCTTCAGCGGACTCAAGCCTGTGTCTGATAGGAGCTATCTAGAGTCGCTGTGCCGTGGCATCAGTTGTTAGGTGCCCTAAGGGATTTGGGTAACTCCACTCCTTAGTAACAACCCGCAACAAACGAAATTTTACTACATGCATTGTTCACGGAAAACTATGTGCAATGAACCGCTAAGCCCCAACAGAAACAAACACAAATGCGACAACAAACGGCGCAATGTGACAACATAACTTCCTACTAGACCGGCCTAATTCTAGCTTGGCTACTTTGAAGAATTGAAAAAAAAAATCCTAAATGAAGAAGATAATGAAATTAAATACATTCTTAAAATAGTAATAATGATTAATTAAGTTTTAACGACAAAATGTAGCAGGGATTTCAGAAGGGCTGGTTCACTTACACTGTTCCTTAGCTTTCGTGTGAAATTTAAGTCTTCTAAGGAACTTCGGAAAACAAACCTTCTTCAAGGCAATGGAGGCAATGCATGGAAGCAACCTTTCTAGGCAAAGAGCGTGATGGCTGTATTTTAACTTAAACGGGTGTCCCTGCGTCACCTCAAACGCCGCGAATTCGGAAAAAAGGCAAGTCGATTAACAAGTAACTATGAACAATCTGGAAGGTCAAAAAAAAGTCAGCGAAGTTCAAGGGATGTTGAACTTCGCAGATTGCAGGCTGACCTTTTTTTGGACTTCCAGATTGTTCGCAGTTTCTTGGGAGGCGTTAACTTTAATACACTAACAGAAACACAGGACGATAAGAATGGTAAGAATGTTTGAAATAAAATTACCAATTTGAGAGGAAAAAGCGTATTTAAAAAAGAAAATATCGACGAGCACACGAACACATTAAAAAGAACTTAAAAGGAAATTTGGAAACGATATGCGATAATTTTTCAGAACATTTTGGAATGTCGTAGCAAAATTAAAAAACAAGGGGCTACAGCGACTATCTAGTCGCATTGGTCTTCTGTACAGTTCGTCTACTTCCAATGTTGAGGCGCACATCTCTATCATGCACTATAACAGCTATCTCTATTATATAATCTAAAACAGTAACCATCAGAATTGCCCGTTACAAATGTGTTAGCTTTTAAGCGTATTTTACGTTTTAGGCATAATTGTCAGCGTTTAGGCCTAATTTACAACTTTAATTTCGTAAGTAGCAACTAACGGAGATTTGGATTGTGTACAGTAAGCCTATTCATTTTTGCAACACGGTATGCCTCCCCGCACACAGTTACAGTGTTACAACGTAATGCGCAACTTAGCCTAATATAGATCAGTGGTAGTAGGGAAGGGACAGGAGAAATGCTGCAGCGACTCGTAGCAACTATTGACGTTGCCATGGCAACGTGATTTTAGATCTAATTTTCATTTTTTTGGCCTAATTTTTTTAACGGCAGTTTTAGTTTCGTAAGTAACAGATAGGCCTAATGGAGAATTTGGTTCGATCGTAAGCCTATTCATTCATGCAACAATGCGACAAGACTCTTTTAAACGAAGCTAAATTATTTTTGTTTTTAGGGCTGCGTTACACAAATCTTTAGGATTTCAATTCGACGATGAAATGTTATTATTTAATTTAGTTACGTCGAAGAAGTCTATTAGCTATAAGGAGGCAACGATGTTTTAATTTGCCATGTTATTTAACTAACTTTTGACACTGAATCGAACGTTGTAAACAGTGGTCGTCAATTTCTGGTACCGTTGCGAAGTTGAAAAAAGCGACGGACGGACGGACCGACGGACGGACGGACAAAGTCGTTGCAATAGTCTTCTCAGCCGGTACGGTTGTACAGAAGACTAAAAAAAGAAATCACAATGGACAGAAAAGTGTGATGGTAAGACAAACAGAAATAAAATAAAAGCAAAGAAAAAAGTACAAACAACACAAACGAAACAATGGTATGTAACAAGCCAACAAACCAGAAATCAAAACCATAATGAACCAAATTAAAATTAAAAAAATCAGGCGGGAATGAATGATTTCTAATGGAACATTTTATGAAACGAAATTAAAAACTAGCTAATTCCTCGTAACATTAGTAAATAGTATTATAAAAACAGATATATGGCCGGATAATCTTAAAAAACAAATAATAAGACAAATTATACACAGCCATAGGGCGTGGGAGTGTCCATAGTGTATAACTGTTGTTACTAATTCCATCCCTTGTCACAAGGTGGTCTAGGAAAGAACCTCTAGGTTTCGTTTCCCAGCTCCAGGCTTATGATTCAACATCGCAAAAATGTTATTTCACCAACAAAATGCAACCCGGACCACTCCACTGTGACTGAGGTTGGCGCTAATAACCATGGCCCCCACATTAAATTTTGGGCCCTGTGACTAAGTGCAACAGCGTGGCCCTCTCCCCCGATTGAAACTGAAAAAAAAGTTGCACCATGTTATCTAACATCATAATTTGCTAGCGGGGAAAGCGATGAGGAGGAGCATTTGCATTTGAGGATCTGAGCAAACACCTCAGTAAAGTGTTAGCGCATTGTTGCCGAACCATCGTCGAACATATATGTACAACAACGATTTGCATTGTTTGTAACAGAGACATTGTTGTGATAGTATAACGAGCCATTGTTGGCAGGGTCAGGCCTACCAACCTCCCTCAACAAGCGGTTCCGTCCCACAACAAGAACTTCCATTTTCCACATCAATCGCGCCCGAATCCCCATCAAGCGCACTTAAAACGTCATACGAGGCGAAAAAGCCCCGTCCACAACAATCGCTCCCAACTAGACCGGATTCTTCCGCTGTGGCGCTGCGTTTCATCATGGCGGCCTCACTGTTCGGTGCGGTTTTTAGCTTAGTCAACATTTGGTTCGTTTAATTTAAAACGAAGGAGTGTTTTAAATCTACGATTTACCCGTCGTTGGGGATCTGGTATGTCTCACGTCCCAGTAGCAAGTGTGATTTTTATTATTTCTTTTGCCGTTTTGCTGCAGTAAGCTCCATAATATCGCAACGTAGCGGCACGATAGCCTTCTCAATGCAATCTACGACTGTTTATTTACAATCGAAACTATATTAATAAAGCACGTAAATTCTGGACGACAATCCGGCCGTAATATGAGGCTTTTCCTTCTTACAGCTGTGTTCAACTTCATCAAAACCCTTTGCTCGAGTTAACGGAGTTAATAAAAATGTAGTATTTATTTATTACTGTGCCACGATACATTCCAGGATGTATACAATCCTGTTTAATGGAACTGGTAGGCGCCGTGGATTTAATAACCTACCCATTGTGGGTCAGATTGGGAGGGGTCGGGCCTCCACGGGAATATAATGCAGTGACCTCTAGGCACCTGGAGGGGTGGGCGGGAATTGCCTTAAATCTTCGTAAATTTGAAACGTTTTCCTAAAAATTAGGAGATTCATTTCAAATTTTTCGAAAAAACATTTTTATTTCTAAATAAGGGCTTCCTGTAGTGTAGGTGGTAGTGTATGGGGGGGGGGGGG